>PVHY01024738.1:0-19263 GCA_004024945.1 Uropsilus gracilis | reverse complement strand
CCTGGGGTGTGTGTGTGTGTGTGTGTGTGTGTGTGTGTGTGTGTGTGTGTGTGTGTGTGCGTGCGTGCTGGTGAAAACCGTCAGGCAGGTGTCTTGTGTAACTGCATGGCAAGAGCCCAGTTAAGGTGGAGCGGCTCAAGTGAAAGACTGATGGGCTTAGGGCTCACTTTTGGCAAACTTGGCTCTTGAGTTATTCACTGATAAAAAGACAGGTTCCACGGAGACATTAAGCATTGGTTTTGGGAGACCAGAAAGAAGATGAAAAGAGAATTAGACCAGAATTAAGACTTGTTGCTCTGAAGGGAAGAGGGCAGACCTGGGCACCTCTAATGCTGATCATGTTCCTGGGGGCCCCCTGGACTTCTCCATTGGGTACCCCTCACTCCAGGCCAGTTACAGACACTAAGGGAAGGTCCTGAGGGGGTTCCCCCATTCTTTGCCTTCTCCCCTTTTGAAAACTACTACTAACCAACTCACAGAGGAAGTTCTTCGTATTGCCGTTTGAGCTTGTGTTTATGTGGTCCATGCCTTTGAGTGGTGGGAAAACATGTCTTGGAGTTTGTTTGAGAACACTGTTTAGTGTTTATTTCACAGCATTTGTTTCCTGTGACAGTTTCATAAGTGTATTTGTAGAATAGAGTAATTGAATAATCTCTGAATTTAAGAGTCCCTAAGCACTCATTGACACCTCCTCATTTGGGGCATATTGAGCTTAAAAACAGCCTTTTATAAAGTCTCTAAATTCCGATTTATACTTTGGACTTGAACGTTCCCAAGGGTCCTTTGGATGCAATCAACGTGCCTTGTATGGACACTTAGATACTTCCACCAGAGGCTTTTGTTATTCTCTGTTTCTTTCATTCCCCCCTTTAGTGTTAAACTTGCATTAAAACCAAACCTTTTGGATTAAAGGCACTTAACCTCAGTTAAAATCACTTTTGTTGGTGCACAAATTATATTGATGTGCTCATTGGTTCTATGACTGGATTTTACTGGCTTAATAACAAGGAAATTCATATTGTAGGCTGCCCTGTGTTCTTGGAAAATTACATAAAAATCATCATCAGGGCACTTAATGTCTTTCTAATTTTAGTTTATTTCTTCATTTGTTCCCGTGTTACATTCTAGCCTGTTACTAGGTTTCCGAGGTTTGCTGGATCATTTTGTTCGACTCAACAAAGATGTGACATTAACCCCCCTACCTTCTACTCTCTCCCCATCACATACAGATCTCCAAAGGGCCCCCTCCAAACTAAATGAAAGACAAGAAACTTCATATTTTTTTAGTTAAAAGTATAATGGAAGTTGGAAAACGAAAGCCGGCTCCTCTTTGCATTAGCCAAATGTTAATGTTTTCATGCAAGTGTCCAAGAGATTTAAAAAACAACAATGAAAAGAAAAATAATAATTAAAAAAAAACAATGAAAAGACCAAATCCTATGTGGAGATGCTGCCCAGAGAAATAGGGGCCATCGTAGGACTTGAAGCCACTTCACACAGGTGACAGAGGAAGTATCCACATTCCTTCAGCTTCACTACCAGTTTCTCCCTGCAACTTGTCTCCTGGAAGGGAGGTACTAGGCACATTCTCACCTTAGGATAGGAGAAATTTCCAGTACACAAAGGGGCAGAGCAAAGGAAGCAACAAAGGGCTTTGAAGTTAGTGGGTGCTGGGTTCAAGTGCCCCCCCACCCACCCCTTGGCTGTTTCCTCTTGAGTAAGACTTGCTGTTTGCTTTCTGAAGGAGGTGACCTCCAACAAGAGGATGCGCTCAGCCTCCTTGCTGGGTTCCCTGGAGACTTGGCCCTCATGAACACAGTCCGTTTGGCACCACTCTGGGCACAGAGTAGGCGCTAACTAAACACTACTGTTTTCCGGGGTCTTCCTCTAGCTGTGACACGAGCTCTGTTCTTGTCTGTGGCTGCTGCTGCCACAGCTGTTTTTTATTTTAATAACTCTGGCCTTGACCCTCCTTCAGGAGAAAAGTAAAGGGCGGAGGCTCCACTCATTTCAAATTGTTTATAACACCACAGTGTAGATGTTCAGCCCCAAATACTGTGTCACTAGCATTCAAAATAAAAGCTTGCAGACACAGTTGCTAAAATAAATATCCGCCTTCCTCGGCTACTAGAAACTGGGAGACAGATGGCTCATTTGCCTGGAGATGCTGGGGCGTGTGTAATCAGAGAATGGGAGAAGATCCTGGTGTCATGGAACCCAACTCCATGGGGAAAATCGAACTGGGGTGTCAGAAAGGACGCCTGGCCCGCTTCCTGCCTCAGTCAGTTCAAGGTGAAGCTTTGCCATCTCCCAAGTCAGGGAGGCAGCCTCCACTTACCACCCCAGCAGCCTCCTTCCCAAGTCCATCTGGCAACTTCCATCTCCCCTTATCCTTCATCCAGGGCTCACTGCCTGCCCTTCTGTGGATCCATGACCTCCCTGCTCCTGACTGCCTCTTTTCCCTTTGGCTTCTTCACTGGCACTGCGTATGTGGTCAGCCATTTGGGAAGAAAGCTGGGAAGGACATTGAGGACAATATAACAGTGGTGATCACCAAGTGGTCACCAATAGCAGAGGGAGTGACCCCAGACTCTGGGTCACCCTGTACAGCACATAGGATAAGAGTGCTGTTCTGACCTCTGATGTGCTAAGACTCTGAGAGACGAAGAGGCCTGAAGTCACACTGTCTACTCCAACCTGGGGTCCTCACCCCCGTTCTGAGTAGCTTTGCAACCACACTGGGCTTTACTAGCAATAGCTTTCTCTTGTGCACTTTATGCTACGAAGTTTTCAGTAGCTTTGCTCATCTTTACTCCCAAACCATGTATTCTATTATTTAATATAGGGTTTGATTTGATCTATGTGTTCATTTAATGTACTCTTTCCCCAGGTGTAAACTCTGCACACAGTGATAGGAAATATAACTTTAGAGAGTCTTGAGCTTAGCATGGAATAAAATTAAATCATACAGTGATAAAGTTACTCACTTTTCAATGTTCATTCACTTTTTTTCTAAACTACCAATGGAAAAAAATCACAGTCGGTGCCAATACATCTTCATTAATACCATGTGGACCTTTGCCAAACCCTCTTAACAGCAAGAAGACAGGCACCTGTACCTAGTTAGGACTGAAATGTATCTTAGCAGTCTGCAAACCATTTAGCAAATGGGCAGGAAGTAAATATTTTAGATCTTGTGGGCCATTTGGTGTTTGTTGCAGCTACTTGTGACTCTGCCACTGCGGTACCGGGGCTTCATGAGTGTACCTGCTTTGTTCCAATAAAACTTGATAAGAACAAACCATCAACCTGAAAACTCTGTTTGTGATTTGCACCTATCATTTACCAGTGATGACATTTCCCCTTTAAAGTAGTAACTTAAAATTTTCTTTATTTTTAAGCCAGGTGTGGTGGTATGCACCTGTAATTCAAGCTCTGGGAGGCAAGAGGTCAGGGATCACTTGAGTTTATGGGTTCAAGACTACCCTGGGCAACACAGTTCTCGAAAAAGCAGCCAGATGCAGTGGCGGGTGCCTGTAACCCCAGCTACCTGGGAGGCTGAGGCTAGGGATCGCTTGAGTCTGCAGGATGGGAACTACCCCGGGCAATATAGTGAGACCTAGTCTCAAAAAAATTTTTTTACTATATTTTAAAATCAAAACTAAACTAAACCCCGTTGAGAGAGAAATCTTTAGAACAGCCTGTATATAAGGAATGGCCAAGGTCGTATTGAGACAACTGGAGTTTGAAAAGTCCTGGTTGTCTCTGTAAGCTATCAAGTGTGCTTGTATGTTGAGAAGGTTACGCAGAATCTGGGGTGCCCCAGCACTCTCCAGAGTCCCTGTAGTTGTCAGTTGTCTATCAGTCCCCCACTATCCTCCTTCAGACTCACTCAGGGTCTGTGCACAACTTGCTGGGTCTTGCATTCCTGGACTCTTCAGGTTTAATCCTGCCCTGGTAGAAAGAAGGGTGGATGGATGGGTATTTGTGAGCAGTTCAGGTGAACTGGAGGAGGGAGTTGTAAGAGCAGGAGAGAGCTCTATTTGCTCTGCTCACCTGCTTTCTGAGGAGCATGTGGTAGCCTCTAGGGGCAGCCAGCATTCAAATCCAACACGTTGCTGATTCAGCTCTGTGTGATCTTGAGCAGGTTCCTTGACTCTTCTCTGCCCCCAGTTCCGTGTCTATAGCCCAGAGCTAATAATAGTGCTATTACATTGCTATATGTGGCTATTGTGAGGAATGAGTGAATGAATACATGATAGGCACTAGAGATCTTAGTTCACTAGGTGTTAGCTCTTGCTACTCTTCCTCCTGCCAACTTGGCTTTCCAAGAATGACCTTTTTGATCATCTATATGGTCCAGAATGGCTGCATGAGATGGCTAATGTCCTTCTGATCCAGTGATCCATTTACTCAAAACAAATTTTAAATTTGGTATTTATCCTTGGAGGCTTATATCCTCATACCCAAAATGTATCGAAGCTGAAGCAGATGGTCCCATGCTGAGATGCACACCCCTCGTAGGATGAGCACCAAGCATGTCGATGTGGGCGAAGAGTTTGCAGCCAGCTCAGCCTGCCCCTATCTACCCAGGATGCTGGTCTCTCATCATGCTCCCCAAAATGCCCCAAGTGTGCCAGCCGCTACTCTCCATCAGCACATTCATCCTGGGATGAAGCCTTGGGTTCTGCATGCTATTCTCTCTGCCCATCACACACCAAGCCTACTCTCCCTCCCAGCTCATCCTTCAAGCTACCTCCCTCCTAACCTCACACATTCTTCCCTAACAGCTGGGGCCTGGTGTGGCTGGCTATCACCTCCCTAATATGTGATGAGTTACTAGCACCTGGCTAAGTCAAACTTGCTTTATGAAGGTAGGAGAGAGAGAGAGAGAGAGAGAGAGAGAGAGAGAGAGAGAGAGAGAGGTTTCAACATTGTTTGTGCCTTGGTGGGCAAAGCCTGTAGACCTTGTTAGTAGCTCCTAACAGAGAAGAGTTGATTTCTCTTAAAATTGTACACACACAGAGTATTTCACCAAATCTAGAATTTGTTAAGGCACACTATTAGTTTACGTACTACTGAAAAAAAGAAAATATCAGTTGAACTAAGACACACCGAGGGTTGTTAAGGCAGGGGCAGTTTCAGAGAGGGAGAGAGGGAGAAACTAGATAGCCTGGTAAGAATAGGAAGCATCTCACATTCTAGGCTGGAAATACTCTGTTTTCATCTTGAGCTGTTATTCATTCTGTTTTAAATAGGCATTGATAAAACCTCAGTGCCCAAAAACAATCCCCAGCACAGGGAGTTGGCTGAATAAATATGTAAGTGCTTTTAAAATAGCTGGCAGAGAGCCCTTTGTTTGGAAACATGAAAACAGCAACCCAAAATTCTCCCACAGACCCTGTGTTCTGGGGTGATGGACATGGCCCTTTATGTACCTTCTCCCAGAGACAGCGCTTCTCTAGATAGTGGCTACCTAAATTGCTCAATAAATTCATGCATCAAGAAGAATCTGGAATTTGTTCTTCCTAAATTGGTGTCAAGCACTTGTCTTTTCTCCCTCTGCCATCCCAGAATATTAATAAGCACAGGTAGGTTATTTCTCTCATCTACCCTTCAAAGCTCAGAAGTGAGGCAGAGTTAAATAATCATCTCATGAGCTAGATTAATGCAGCAGGCATCTTTAGAATACCGGACCAAGGAAAGGAAGTACCCCATTTCCTCAAGAGAAAGAATGTTGTTTTTTAAATTTATTTTTTAAAAATTGATTGCATATATTGTATACCCCGAGGTTCTCCCACCACCTTGTTACCCAAGATTCATCATCATAATCTCTTGTGCCCATCCCTCCCCCAGAGAAAGAATGTTTTTGTTCCATCCACATCCACACAGTTAATTTTCCAGTACTTCATGTCACCAACAGAAATATCCCCCTCCATGACTTAACAAGATTTTTAACAAAGTTTCAGATTGTATTATTTTCAAAATGATTTTAGGGTAGAAATGTTCTCTCTTGATGTTGAGGACACAAATCGCTTGTTATTTGCTTTGTGCTGAGGTGTCCTTTTATAACAACACTTGGTTAGACTTAGAAGCAATTGTCTTGATTCAACAACATTGTTTAAATCTTAAAATAGAAAGGAGGAATTTCACTGGTGTCTCAAAATGAACCCACTTGGAAGCCAGTTATGATAGGGCCCTTCCAAAGGAAAAGATAAAAGTTGCAACTAGTAAACTCTGTTGACTCAGGGGATTTAATGAGGACAGGAAGCGTCAAGAATCAAGTGCAAATGTAATCAGTGGAGGATTCCCACTTTATGTCCTGGCAGTGACGGGGACAAAGTGTTTGAGCAATTTGAAGTTGAATGGAAACTTGGCTATGGCGTCCTTGGACTCTGTGCTCTCACAAGTCTGAAAATGTGCAGACTCAGAATGTACTCCTGACCTCCACACATGGATGCACCCCCTGGGGGATTGCTGAGCCATTCCAGGACTTCTTCCTGCCCCCTGGGACTGAGCAACATTTAGGGGTGACTTTCTTCACACTCCCGGGGTGATGATGAAGGTGTCCTGGTGTGCAGCATGCAAAGCCCCATTTTATTTCCATAAATAGTGCCCTTTGCTGTGACTTCATGTTCTGGAATAATAGAGTTGTGTCCATCAGATTGAAATGGGAGCTTTACTCCACCAGAATGGCTGATGTTGACAGGACTGACAGTACCAAGTAGGAAGCAACTGGTGCTCTCATCGTGACTGTGAGATGTATAAATCAACCAAAGCGTGAAAAACTGTTTGGCAATATCTCTTAAAACTAAACATACCAGTGTGACCCAGAAATGCGTCTCCTGGGAACATCTTCAAGAGAAATGAATTTACAGGTCTACCAAAAATACATCAGGAAAGTTCCCAGCAGCTGTACTCATGATAGTCAAGACTGGAAACCAGCACATGTCCGTCGGCAGTAAAATATGTCAATAAATTGTGACATCTTTACATAGTGGGGTGTGCAGAGCGAGAGAAGGGGAACTGGATGCTGATAAATGCAATAGTGTGAGTGAATCTCAGACTAATACAACATAATACTGAATTCAAGAACTTGTGAAAAAGGAATATCTTCTATAAGATTTCTTTTGTGTAAAAAATTTTTAAATGAGCAAAGCTAGTCTATATGCTAGAGATGGGTGTGGTGATTACCCCCAGGGAGGGGATAGTGACTTGAAGAAGTGTCAAGAACCCTGTGGAGAGCTGGGCTTCACACTTAATTGGGTGAATATATAACTTCATAAATGTTTGCCTCAGAACTGAAAAAAGATTGAAATGGGAAGACGTGTTGGAGACGGCAGGCGTGGCTGCTCCTTCTTGTGCACAAAGAAACTATTCTCTCGGATGAAAGATGAAATTCTTCTCATTAGAGAATCCTCTTCCTTTTCACACAGTAAAATTTCTTCAGGAGGTGTTTTCACCTCGCTGCCCTTTGCCTTTCCCTCCGAATTGGATTTTTTTTCACTGGTAGCTTTGGATGCTGAAGGGACACCAGAGAGGGGATATTATCCCTGATTTATTCTGCATCCTCTGAGGATGGTTATGTAATACCTGTAATCGCATCAAGCCATCTAACGAGCTTTCCCTTTGGTGCCGTGCACTGCAAATTAATAGCCCATGGATCCATTTACAGCTTGCTGTGGAAAGCTATTTCAACCATCAAATAATAAACAGTTTAAAAAAAAACGGTCCTGGAAAAATTAGGTCTTCTTGATGTTAAATTATTAGCAATGCCAGTCAGTTTCTCTCAGCTCTGTAATGTCATCAAAATGTGATTTATGATGCTGTATAGATTCTAGTTTCATAATTAGTTGACTATCCTTTCCCCCCTATAATTAAAAAAAATCAGAATGATATGTCCTTTCATTCTGATTCATTCATTAGCAGAAAATGGGATTTATTATTAAGCAGTCAAATTGAGACTGGTTCAGAGCAGATAACAAATGGTTGGTCTGACTAGTGAATAAATAAACTACCTACTTTTTTTTTGTTGTAGCCATCACTGTAGTTTCTCTGTGAGACTGTTGACATTTAAAAAACATTCTGGGTTTGCAAAAAGTCCACCCTAATTTCATTGTCCTCTTTAGTATTTATTTCAAATGCTTAATAGATATTGATAGCAGAATAGAACACAGTAAAAACGGCAGGTTTCTTTGTAATACCAGTTGGCAAAATATGAACATTTAATTCAGCACCTGAAATGTAGATATAAAGACATTGGACTTGTAGACCTGTAAGATGGCAAATTAAATGCTTGATCTTGGATATGGAATATGACTTTAAATAGAAGTTGGTTGTTTCTACAGAGATAAATATGTACAAAACCCACCCATTTGGTATAGATATATTTATCTCTCAATCCTGTCTTCAGAGAATAAAAGGAAATTTAACGAAAGTATTTTTTAAAAAAAATTGCAACTCAATAGTAAAAATATAACACAATTTAAAAGGGGGCAGTAGGTTTAAATGGATTTTTCACTAAAGATATACAAATCACCAATAAACACATGAAATGATGTTCATGTCTTTAGTCATTAGGAAAACAAATCAAAACTACACTGAGATGCTGATTCATACCCATATCAAAAAGTGAGACACTGCAAAGATTTGCAGAAATTTGAATCCTTGCACACTACTGGTGAGACTATAAAATGATATAGCCTCTTGGGAAAATACTTAGGTGGTTTCTCAAAAATTAAACATAGGGTTACTGTAAGACCTAGCCATTTAACTCCTAGGGGTAGACCTAAGAGAAATGAAACAAATGTGTCTACACAAAAGTTTGACAAAAGTATTCATAACAACATTACCCCATAATGAAAAAAAGAGGAAACACCTCAAATGCCCATTAACTGATAGACACGTAAAATACCGTAAAATATGTAAAATAAAATGATGGAATACTTATCAGCCTTCAGACAGATCATGGATTAGCCATGATGATGATATGCTAAATGAACAAAATGAGGCCACATACTACACATGGATCCACTCATGTGAAATATCCAGACTGGGCCCATCCCTAGAGACAGAGAACATATTAGGGTTGCCAGGTGCTGGTGTGATGGATACAGAAAGTGAATTCTTAGGGTTTATGCACATATTGAGACCCATTAAAATATAGTTTTTAAAGGGCAGATTTTGTTGTATGTGAATTATGTCTCAATTTTTTAAAAACGAAAGGATTAAATTAGTGTTAAGTTAGTTGACTTAGAACTATAGGGAAATCAGCCTCGAGTCAGTGCTCTGAGGTATGTGTTCACTACACAAGGATGCCCATTTGTTCCATTGTTTCCAGTAGAGCAAAAAGGGACAGTCAGTGACAGCATTCTTGGTGTCCACAAGATGGAAACAACTTCATTGTTGAGAAGAATCACACATTTTCCAGAAACAGATGTTTAAGATTAATGTCTCTCATGGGTCCCTATAAAGAGAGTACTGGGAGATGTCATTTAGGATGTCCTTGACATTTTTCATTGCTGTACCTTAGGACATCCCTCTGTGTGGGTAAATCGCATCTGTATTTCAAAACGGAATAAAATGGGCATAGAAAACACAGCAATCTTTAGATTGCCTAGACCCCAAAAGAAGTAATTATGGACTTGAAATTGAAGAGAGCATAATAATTATCTGAAACAATTGGCAAGGTATTTTTGTTTATTGTAATAAAGCAACTGTATACTTTTAATGGTTTAAAACTGAGCATCATTGTTCTTTTCCAATGAAACAAAAAGAAAAAATTTTAAATAACAAAGAACAAAATTAAAATGTAGAATGTCAATTTCAAATAATATCCTTGAGGCTCTAGGATTGTCCCACCTGGTAAAATGGAGGAGATAATTTTCTTTTAAAAATGTCATCTTAAATAGCAAAGGTAAACATCACAACAAAACATGCCCAAGGAAAAGCCATGTTGTTAAAATGTCCACTTACAGCCCCTCCACAATATACAGTTCAAACCTATCAATTGTCCACATTCAATTTCCAATGGAACATCACAAGGAAATGTGTATTTAAAGTGTAAAAAATGACCAATTTTCCAAAGTGGCTTTAATTACCATTTTATCCCCCTGCAACATTGTATGAGAATTTAGATTACCCTCACATCTTTGCCAAATCTTGACATTTCTTTCTTTTTATTTTAAACATCTTTCTTGGTATGAAATGATAGTTTGTGTTTATGGCCATAATACCCTGAACACGCCCGACCTCGTCTGGAATGATAGTTTGTGTTTTCTCAATGACTGGTGATACTACATTTCTTAATTTTGCAAAAACTTGATCTGTTGTTATCTTGGAAAAAATTAAACAAAACTGCACAACTTGATCTTTTATTATACAAACAAAATTTTGAAAATGTAGCTCAAACGTTATGAGCTATTGTTATATTCTTTTTTAGAGCTTACCTGGTATTTTTGTTATTATTCAACCCTGGTATATATTTGTTAGTTGTATGATTATGAAAATAAGGAAACAGAGATCCAGTCTCAGATACATCATGGCCAAACTCTGTTTTACAAATGGTCTAACGTTTTAGACTACGTAACATTTAATGTTAACAATGCTTCAGGTAGAAATAGTTGAGAACATAAGTGCCAGTACCACTTTGCGTTTGTCTGTTTGTCTCATTTTCTAGGAAAAGGCTAATTCATTGCTCTACCTTCAATCACCTTGAACTCTGAGAATAACATTCATTTGTCACTCCATTTAATAGACCAAACTTAGGCCTGTAAGCCTAATCTGGCCCACTACCTGTTTTTAATCAATGGTTTTATTGGCCATAGCCATGTGCTTTTACTTACCTATTGTCTATGGCTGCTTTCCACTGGAATAGCAGGCCTGGGTCATTGTGACAGATCATACAGTCTGAAAAGTCTAAAAAATTCAGCTTCCAGATGTTACAAAAGGAGTTTTTTTCACCCCTGCCACAATGCCTTCCCTCTCTGTACATTTTCTATTTGAATCCGAATCCTGCTTGTAAGAGTTAAGTTCTGTGGCAAACATGCCATTTATAAGTGCACCTTCATTTCTGCACAGTTCATGTAACCTCTTCATGGCTTGACCATTCAGTAGGTACATCTAATTTCAACTTTGGGCTAGAAATTCAGAAATGCTTCTTCTCTAGCCCCATCTCCAAACACTGTCACTGTACATGCAGAAACAGTGAAAGGATTTTGTTGTGGGTAGAGATGCAGCTAACTATAGCCAGACCATTTTGCTGAGTCTACACAGATGAGAACTTAAATATTCAATTGATAAGCCCTTTTCAGGTAAAAGGAGTAATGACTGCAACATGAGTTTGATTTTTCTTGCGTAGAAATCAGCCATGAAAGCAGTTCTGAAAGGAGAGAAAATTGTAATGGTAGCAGATAGAACAGGTAGCAGGTTGGAAGCTCATCCCAGACTGGCTGCTCTGGGATGAGCAGCTCTGGGATGAATTGTTACATGAACCCTCACATGTTTGCAGCAGCACCTTGAACAACATGGGTGTGACGTGCACAGGTTCACTCACATGCAGACTTTCTTGTAAACAGAAGAGGTTGAACTTCCAGCTTTGACACTATAAATACTTAAATTTTTTTTTCTTTTCTCTAGCTTGCTTTCTTGTAAGAATACAGTTCACAATACATATAATATATAAGATATATACTAACCAACTGATCATCTTATTGGTAAGACAGCAGGGTTAGCAGTGAAGTTCTGAAGGAGTCAATATTATCTGTGGGTTTCTCTGCTCCAGGAATTGGTGCTGCTAATTGCTACATTATCCAGAGGTCAACTGTATATGTGAAATGCTTTAACATTTACTTACTGATGCTGATGACAAACTTATTACCCTTCACTGATGCTTTTAATAACCTACCAAAGAGGAACTTAACAACAAATACATAGAAATAAATTATCATTGCATCCTGAACCATTTTAAAGATGGGCCTGAAGAATGATCCTGGCCTGCATTTTGTTTTTGGTTTTTTTTTTTTGGAGACTAGGTCTCACTGTGTTGCCCGGGGTAGTCTGCAACCTGCAGACTCAAGTGATCTCTAGCCTCAGCCTCCCAGGTAGCTGGGATTACAGGTGTGCACCACCACACCCAGCTATTTTTTCAGAGACTAGGTCTTGCTATATTGCCTAGGGTAGTCTCGAATCTGCATACTCAAGTGGTCCCTGACCTCAGCTTCCCAGTACTGGGATTACAGGCGCATGTCACCACACCTGGCTTTGGCCTATATTTTGTAATGTGCAATGTGAGTCTACATATCCCTACCCTTTCCACATCTTAATGAACTTGTGAGAAAAAAAATCAGCTGTTTCCCCAAAACTGTGAGAGTTCTTTGACAAATCAACATGCTCCATTAGAGAAGACATGATTGTGGTTAATTTTATGGACCCAAAAGTGACAGGGGAAGCTTTGTGTATGACTGCAACATCAGACAATGAACTTTTTCCTGAAATCCACATCAGCCAAGTCTTTCCATCAGGACCATACAGGGCCCATCTCCAGTGGGGAAATGTATTCCCTGCATATTCTTGTACCACTAAAACTTCCCTGACCTACTTAGCTTCCAAACTTTGCTCCTCTAAAAGATAAACCATCTTTCTTAGAATTTCCTTCCAGAGTCTAATTATATGAAATCCGGGGTATGCCAAACATCGCTTCATATCTGAACTCATCACAGAAGTGCCTGCTTTAAGGGTGAATCAACATGTGCATTTTACTGCTGCAGGAATCTGACAGCTCCTTCTAAGTTATTCCTGGTGTCTGACAATTTCTAGAATGTCTGAAAAAGTAAGAAATGAGATCCATTGGGGCTTTGGTTCTGCTGGACTGGCAATTCACTTAATCATTGGAGAAGGCATCTGTGTGGTAAGCATGAGTATACCCTCCTTAGTCTAACAGAATAGCCATCTCATGGCCATGCTCCTAGCTGTCTGGATGACCATGTGTGAGTCACTTAACCTCTCTGGATAGTATAGGTCTGTTAAAAAAGTGCTGTGACTAGTAGGCTACCTACCAGACATCACACAGTCTGAGACAAGAGACTGTAGCATCCCTTTAATTAGAGTCAGTAAGACCTCTTCACTGAAAATCATGTTTGCTTCTAGGAGACAATTACCTAATTCATACTGTGCTCTGCTCCTAATAAAGAATACAGAGAGCTGTTAAGTGATTTTAGAACATAATGATGTGCCAAGATTGACTTTTCTTGCTGCTTTTTTTTCATATGTCACCTTTTTAGGTGAGGATCTCTGAACATTCCTGTCATGGCATGTAATAAAAAAGAATCTCTGCTTTAGAGATGGAACACCTGAGACACAAACAAAGAGGTTAATTACCTTGCCCAAGAAAACATATACAACAAAATACTTTAAGCAAAAGTGGTAGAGAGGAGAGCTGTACAGAATGGGACATAAGAGAAGTAAAAGTTGTAATTATTCACTGCGGTTTTTAGTGGATCTAGCACAAATATGGAGATTTAATAATCCCTTTAGTCTTAGACTTGTTCTCTTACTCATGACTAGACTGTTGTTGGAAAGGAAGAAACTGAGAGAATGGATGTAAACTACCCCTCAGGGGCATAGCTAAGAGTAGATGACATATACACCCATTACCACACCCCATATTCCAAGAAAAACCCTGTCATCACTAGCTTCTCATCTTTAATATTAAAGGTTTCTTCACACCAATAAGTTCTCACTGTAATGCCATGGAAATGGACATTCTGCAGGGAGAGATAGCAGGTTAAATCACTTCTTTAAGGAAATAATGTTGACTCCTTTCTTGAGAGTGCTTTTAAAAGAGAAAGGGAGAATGGAGGATTAAGGGCACTTTTGGTGATGAATGCTGGGAAGATCTAACCTAAAGTCAGCTAGGCACAGAATTCCAGTCTGGAAGCACTGAATAAGTGAAAAGACTTTGGGTCCTCTCAGAGACCCCCCCCCATATCTCCATTCCTATGTGGCCCCAGTCCAGCCCTCCAGCCCAGCCCTGTAGTAGACCCAAAGGTAGGCTGGTATCATGGATGATGCTGTAAATTCTTGGTTCAGGGTTCTGTCTACCAAACAAGTGGTCCATCCAGCGTGTGACCTCAGTCACTGGAGAAGGAACAAAATGAATGTAAAATCAGAATCTAGTTTAAATGGGTTACAGTTTATAGCACTGTCTAGAAAGTTCCCTTGGTCACTGGAACTCAGATTTTACACATATACATATTTCATTTGGTGACAGCTTTTCAAAGAACCATGCTAAGTGGGTGGAAGTACCATACCCATATACCTGCCTGGCTGCATTGAGAATATCGATGGTTTATTGGAAGTTCCACCTACCTAACCAGAAAAATCCTCTGCTTACGTATGAGTATTTAAGATGTGTTGGCCCAGGGGGTGGTTCGCTGCCTTTGTTTCTACTTGATTTTTCATCTCTTGGAGGATAACTCCAACCCTTGTAGTAGGAAGACCTTTTTTCCAGAATCCAGTGAGGAGTGGTAGTTTTGTAAATGAATGATCTTTTATACCATGAGAAGCCACTCTTCAATAGTTGGATCTTGTCAAGTACCATGTCAGGAGAATAAGGAAAACACTGAAAATCCTAATTAAAGACTCAGAAATATAAGTTATTGAACTAAGATATTAGTGACTGGTAGTGGTTGTGTGAGAAACAGAAGCTAGGTGTTCTGAGTCTGAGAAGGATGCCTTTTTTTACTTTAATCATAACATCCTGACCTTGGGGAAACATTTTCACCAACTGAGCTGAATAAAAACTACAAATTAAAAGTATCTAAAAGCCAGAAACCATGTCTGCATGTGCTTTATGCTGTGCCCTCAAACACTGCTTAACAAATGATTGTTGAAAATGATGAGAAAATAGCTTACCTATCACTTCCCTATTTGAATAAAGAATCAGCTTTCACTCAAAATTTCAGAATTATAAAAGGGAAAGAATAAGCATAAAACTTCAGCAGTGATTTTTACAAACTCTTTTTTTCTCATGCCCAAAACTTATTCGCAACTTTGCATCACTTTTGAAATGGGCCATTTTTAGTGATAGAGGTAAGAAAAAAAAAAATCTCTGCTTCCCATTCCCATGTAAAGTACAATTTGAAAACTGTCTCATGAAAAGATATAGCATGATATCCTGTAGGCAACACCTAAGGCTGATAGATTTTGAAAATTCTTGGAGTTCTGCTGCTGTGCTCTCAATACAGAATGTATTGCTCATTGCAACTGGGAGGAATTTTTTTTTTTTTTAAGTGAAGGAAATTCTTACCTAAGAAGCATATTGAAATCAGAGCTAACTAGGATGCTACCTTTCCTTCCACGCTGCATGAGGCTGATGCACACTCTCTGAGGAGTTCGAGCTCATCATTGTGGTCACCTGACATTTCTAACGAGTCAGAGAGACACTCAGCCAAATAGTGACCTACTTTTGTTGCCAGGGCACCCAGCATAAATGCTCATTTTAAACTAACTCCTTGGGAAATCACACTGGACAAAAGTAAAATGCATTAGTAATTTGGAGGTCTTTTAGTCAAGGTGTTGACCAGAAAAAGAAGATGAAAGGATAATTCAATCAGAACCTTTTTTCCAATAAAAATTAAGGCTACATTTAAAAAGTAGCAGCAGTTCCCCTGTTACCCTGATCTTCTCTGTCTTGGCTCCTAAATAACAAGGTACAAATCTTTTTTATCTCATAAAATGAGGATTGAAACCACAAACTAACAAGCATCTCTCGCTCCTCCATGAAGGAATTCTTTGTCATTCCCTGGGTTTTGTCTGCCTCTCTCTCTCTCTCTTTCTCTCTCTTTCCTCCTCCCCCCCCCGCCTCCAATCTCCAATCTCTCCCTCTTTCCCTCTCCTTTCCTCCCACTCCAATTTGAAAAGGTTTGTTTTGAAGGCTCTGGGATACCATCAGAAATTATATTTTCACATGGAGGTTTTTCAGCTTGTTTCATAACCTTATAAATTCTTCTGACATAATTCTTCAAAAATCCACATGCTTATGATATTAAATAGATGCTCCATAAAAGCCACTTGAAGATCTTTCTGCCATAAAAACAGAAAACATCCCAGATGCTGAGTTATCCTGCTCATACTGGGTGTAAAACTCCCTGTACTCGCTTGAAGGCAAAACAAGATCAACAGAATTCCAGCCTGGTGTCACTTTGAGAGGAGAGACTGAGGACTGGAAGGCAGGAGAACACGTGTGGAAGGAGTGAGAGGGGGTGGAGGTAGGAGCGGCAAGGCAGCTTCTTCGGTGACATCACTCTGCCCTATCTCCTATCCTCAATGGCAAGCTCCTTGAGGTCAGTTTTACCTTCATTGTCTTTTTTTTTTTTTTTTTAGAGACTAAGTCTCGCTTTGCTGTCCAGGGTAGTCTCAGGTAGTCTCATACCCGCAGACTCAAGTGATTCCTAGCCTCAGCCTCAACAAGTAGTGGGATTACAGGTGTGCACCACCGTGACTGGTTTTTTACCTTCATTGTCCATAGACCCATCAGCAAATGCACCTTCTGGGTCCTGCCTCATTAATTTGCCTATTCCTGTGTTTTTGGTCTCCCAGCAAAAATCATTTTCTGTGCCTTTAGAATGCTACCTGCTCTTGTAGGTGCCCAGAGTCAACACCAAGGAAGTCCCTGATGCCATGGAGTTTCTGTTGAGGGAGAGGGAGAGTGTGGACAGATGTTGTCAATGAGAACTTCAGGTAACCCATCAGGTCGCCATCGCCACTTAGAAATGTGCTGGATAGCAGCCGCACAGGTGGTAGCTGAGCACTTGAACTACAAAGCAAAAGATAAAGCAGTGTTGCAGGGCTGTGGAGATATTTGATAAATGATGGTCTGAAAAAATGCTTGGCAGGGTAATACTTAGGCACAGACATAAAGGAGGGGAGGGGTGTGCAAGGAAAGAGTGAGACAGGGACCACAGGTGCAGGGCTCTGTGGCATAGACTGAGAAGTGAGTGGTGAGCATGGCTGACAGTCATGTCCACGGTCTTGGCACTCTCATTCTTCAGGTCAAGTGGACAATGGACTAGGAAGCCAAGGAATGCAGCGTATGTGTCTAGTCTTCCTAATGTTATACATATATTTAATGATTTGATATAAATAAATGCAATATAAATAAATGTAACAATATTTACTATAAATATTTAATTACATATATAATTAAAAATCAAGCTGTGATTGAAAGTGGGTAGAGAAGGGACTCAGGACGGGATGATGAGAAAAGACCTTGGTGAGAAGGTGTGAAGTCTGACAAGGGGTTCAGCAAGCGGTGAGTGGGAGAGGCCAGTCCAGACAGCAGGAGCAGCAGGAGAGAAGGTCCGAGACTGAGGAAAGTGTGGTGTCTTCTGAGAACCCAGATGCAAGAAGGTCACAGGGGAGAAGGGATTCAGTGTTTCCCTGGAGAGGAAGCCAGAGGTTTCTCTGTACATAACTACACGGAAGAAATTTGGTTTTATTCTAATCGTGATGTGGCAACATTGATAAGTTATACACATAAAGGGAAGCAATCATTTTTGTACTCTTAAAATTCTGGCAACTTAGCCTGTGACAAGGGTCAGAAACGGATCTGGTAAGGAAAAGTAGAAGCACCAGATAAGAATTCCAGGCAAGAGGTGATGATGACTTGGTCTGAGATGGTCATGGTTGAGATAAAGAAAAGTAAAAAGTTAGTTGTAAAAACAAAAAGAAGCGTATGGATTTTGAGAAATAATTTGGAGATAGAATCAACATGGCAGAACACGTAAAAAGTTGTGTGGGGAACATAGACAGGCTGGCTGGCTACTAATTCTCTAGGCTTCCATACAGTTCTGGCAGGTCAGACTCACGCTTTGAAGAGAACAGGTTGGTATCTAAGCCTTCCTTAGATGGGTCCTTAGTTGCCTGTCATTCTTTTTTTAATGGTTTTACTGATGGAGTTCTGCTGGAGGATTACTCACCAGTCATCTTGGCAGCAAACTTTATTTGTGGTTGAGCATGCAACTGGGTGGGTGGCCATTTGTGTTCAGCCCTGGAGCAAGGTGTGTGGTGAGCCAGCTTTGTGGAGGCTTATCTTGGGTCAGACGTGGGGCAGCTGCTTTTTATAGGCGACTTCATTGATCCTTAAGGACTCACCTATAAAGTTGACACCATCCAGCTCCTTGCACAGATGAGGATCCTAAAGCTTGCAAAAGGCACGTCAATTGCTTGAGGTCACAGTGGGTCAATTGCTGGAATGATTCCTCCTCTTTAACCCAGACGACAATGTCCAGTATCTAACTAGCCAGCCGTCCAAATTCTGGCTTTCTACGGTAATGAATTGACCACAATTTTGTACCTCATCCCTATCCCTGAATACTCACAATTCTAGCATCATTTCTTCCTGAGGCAAAGGCTCCAGGCCTTCCCTGAAAGCCTTCTGCCATCTAAACCTAGCAAGGAGTCCTTTGTGATTCCATTTTCTCTGTAGGGGACTTTGCTGTGAGACCTTCTATTTGGAAACACTGACAACAGTGAAAAATCATTGTGTATTTCAAGGAAAAGAATCCCTTTAGGATAGAGGTAAAGAAAGCTGGACTCTGCAGTTGGTCTGTTATGGGTTCAATTCCAACTCCAAACTGAATGGAAGTTTCTATACTAAGTTGACCTCCAGAGTGTGTTGTGAGAGGTTTAGATGTACGTGATGTGTTTAGTCCAGAACCTTCCAAACACAGGATAAGTGGAACAAGGACAACTATCATACTCTTATGTTTCGAGGCAAGGAAGGTTTTTTTGAGGGCAACTAAATGTTCTTGGCATTCCCCTGACAAACCTAAATGCAATTATTTCTCCTTGAGTGAATGAAAATTAGCGGTACATAATTATGTTTGCCTCCACAGAACTTAAGAGAAAAAAAACAAACAATTCATTCTGTAAACCTCAAAAGAAAAGTCTTTTTGCCCAGATTTCTCACTGCCTGCTTTCTTTTCTGTTGTCTTCTCCCCTGCTCCCAGCATAATGAACACTTCTTCAGCAGCATGGCCCCTCACAAAGCCAGACAGGGGGCCTCCAAATGAGGTGCCCCGAAACCCGAGCCAGAAGCCTTAGGAAGTGCTTGCCAAACAGTGATGTTTGACTAATTGGTAATGTCTGGGGAGCTGGCACCAGGAAAAAAGAAAAAAGCTGGTGGATGTTGAGGAAGGAAGGAAGATAGACTTCGAGCCAAGCATTGAGATCCTGAAGAGAGCCTAGCCAACATGAATCCAT
>PVHY01024737.1:0-19261 GCA_004024945.1 Uropsilus gracilis | reverse complement strand
TGTATGGGTCGATCTGTGCTCTATAGAAGGTACTAGGGACAGTGAGTGTAGGAGAAAAGGACCTTGATCTGAGAGGTATAAAACTGGGGTCTTGATTTAGTTCTGAGACTAACCACGAGCGTGATCTCAGAGAAGCTTCTTCAATAGCTCTTACTGACAAACCAAGTGCTTTGAAGCAGTCAATACTCAACAAGAGACTTCCTAGGAAATAATTATGCTTTTGTTCCAGAGAAGACAGAAGACATGTGATAACTTTAAAATGATAATTTTTAATCTCCTTGTCAAATGGCATACTTAAATTCTCGTTGTTTGGTCTTAACCTCTGCATTAATCACACACACACACACACACACACACACACACACACACACACCCCATCCCCCCACCCCACCCAACCCCATGATGCTTTAAATTTCAGAGAAGTTCTTACTAAACAAGTCAGCTTCAGATGATTCACAATGATCCTGAAGCTCACGCAGGTATATCTGAATTCAATACAGCATGTAACCCCTCATTTATCAGATTAGAAAGTAGAAATTTTGATGAATCACTGCAAGGTTTAAGCCTCTCTTCTCAGAGGAACTGAAACATGTCTGAAGAGTGAACCACAAAAACACACTTAGAAACTGTAAAGCTAACACAGCTTTAAGCAAGAAATACATTTTGAGCTTGTGAAGCCCTAATGTTACAGTCTATTGCTAGGTCTGAATAACTTTCAGCAAGGCCTACGCAACAAAATAAAAAACATTGTGAAATGTTCCTCTCCCCTGGAGGTTACCTGAGTGGCAGCATCTTCTACTGAGACCCTAAGTTATGCCAGATCAGGGGTGTGTTACCAAAGGCATGCTTGTTTGTGACCCTTAGTCAACAATCAGTTCATAATCTGGAGCTGTGATGAGAGGAGAGAGCATGGAGGATAATAAAAATTATGAATTGCTATTCTAGCTCTTTCCAATGGAATGATGACAAATGGAGAAAACGGGAGTAGAAAGAAAAAGCTGTAGAGGAGGTAGCACTGCAGACTTGAAAGAGGATAAAACTGGTTAAGAGTCTTCAACATCATGTGCCCTATTAGTGCCCTTCCTGAAAACCTGGCATATTCTGGCTCTTTTTCAGTTTGCACAAGACAAAGCCATGCATGTTCTGCAATCTTCACCACAATAAATGTAAAAACAATAAATTTAAAACAAGCCTCTTAAAGCACATCTACAAACAAAGGGAAAAAGTTCATTGGAGATTACTTTAGAACGTATAGTGCATCGCGTGTAGTGGGTAGCAGAGTCTGCTCTCTCTCACCTGCCAGACAGCTTAGATTCTCTAAATTCACCTCCTCTTCTATAACTTGGAGCCACTATGAACACCTCTCATTAATTTATACTATCTCCTTGATTTTTTCTTAAGATATTCTATAGAAAGTGTTTAGGTTGCTCTGTACCCAGTATATAGTACATGTCCACTAATATTTTCGATCAACCATGGAAGCAGAAACTTATCCTTGCTGCTGCAAAATCTTCCTTTAAAGTCTGAACCAATTTATGAAAGTGCTTAATCCTCAGGGATGATAACCCTCTCCTTAATTCATGCCAGCTTAACAAATCTGGGTGTTTTTAATAAGTTAGTTTCCCACTCAGTTTATGTTAGACACAGTTCCAGTTAAACAGAGTTCTACCAATGAGCTTTCTTGATTAATAAGACATGGAGACAGAATGACCTTTCATACAGTGGATGTGGTGTCCAGATGGGAAGTTTGAAACTGTGGTGGCAACTCTTACCCACTGGTGGACCTACTTCTGAGGACAAAGCCAACACACTAAGGACATCAGGGCCACTGATCTGCTGAGACAACTGAGTGGAATGAGAGAGCTGTAGAGGATATAGCACCAAAGATGTGGATGAGGATTACTCTCTGGATTACTATGACTGAAAGTGAATTTCCTTATTTTTAACCCAGTCGGTATTTTCTTTTCCTTATGTATAAGTGAATGAATCCTGACAACACTAGTTTCAAAACAAAAGAAGATAGAGGAAAAATACATCTCCTGTTCTCAGTGTTGCTTGATTGCCTCTAGAGTCAGTAAAGTTATTTCACCACCAGAACGTTACCTGTTCAACCACTTTCTTCCTTCTAGCCTCTCACACAGAAGATTCTCAATCACCCAGTAAGTACATAAGAACCAATTCATTAATTCCCAGTCATATGAACAAGTTGCTCCTGTGACATGGATTCTGCTCTCTACAGACAGCAACAACCTTCCTCTTAACCTGCCTCTGGAGAGTAAAGAGCACCCTTGGAGAACACACCAGCTTCCCAGGTAGTAGAGTAGGAATAAGAGCCCAGGAATAGATGTACCAGCAGATGGGAGAGCGGGGACAGAGGGTTAATACTGGGCAATGTTATCCAAGGCCTTCCCTTGGTCCAAAGATGTCATAATCTGGGGGTTCTCTCCCAGAATCAAAATAGTGCAAAGACTTAAGACCATTGAAAACTAATGGACATCAACTTGTCTTCTCTTTCAGAAAACACTCCATGAAAAACCCCTCTGTGGAAGCTGATTAACCTAGTTTTGATTTGAATTCACATAACCTTGGGTATATTTAACTGTCTGAAACATCTACTCACAAAAGTGTATTTTTCCCTACAAATTGAATTCACATCTCAGAATAATTTCCATAATGCCTTAGTGGCTTCAAGGTGAAAGCTTGAATTTTTTCTTGCTTTTAAAATCAATAACATTGTCAGGAAAGGCGGGGGTTTATTTTTTCCCCCACTCATTCAATGAACCTCAGCTCCCAAATCCTGCATTTTAGCTCCAAAAACATAGCTGAAATAAAGTATGACTTGTTTTTCTGTCTGACTTAAATGCAATTATTTTGTATCTAAACAAAGAAATCAAGGAGAATAAAACCACCACTAAACCAAGCCCAACCAAGCCCTTTCATAAAAATCTAATAAATATTGAATGGTCAGGTAGGATTTTAAGCATCTGGTTTTTTTTTTTTCCTTTTAGAAATATAACAGACTCCCCAAAAGTTTACTTTGTTCACAGGAGAACTTTGGTAGGGGTTTGTGCTAGCCATAAAAAATAATGACTAAAAAGGTTGGCACAGGTCACAGGCACTGCTGTCTAGCCTGCCCTGGACCTGGATACATCAGGTAATCCATCTTCAGGTTGGCCTCGCTGTCAGCTTTATTTCATGGAAACTGAGATGTGCAGAAACCACGACTGGGAAAAAGCAGTTGTTCATTCTCCTGAGGGCCCAGATAGTGCTCTCAGGGAGCCCTTGAGGTATGTGTTTGTGTGCACATGTGTACATTTTTATTTCATTTTTTTTTCTTTTTGAGACTAGGTCTTGTTATGTTGTTTGGGGTAGTCCCAATCCCATGGACACAAGTGATCCCTAGCCTCAACCTCCCAGGTAGCTGAGATTAAAGGTGCACGCCACCACACCCACCTATTTTTTGAGACTAGGTCTCACTATGTTGCCTGGGGCAGCCTTGAACCATGGATTCAAGTGATTTCTAGCCTCGGCCTCCTTCTCTAGGCTGGGAACGTGTGTACATTTGTGTGTGAGTTCCTTTCGTTTCTTTTTTTTGCTTCCTTTTGGGAAAGCTGTAGATAGGTAGTTTAATTGACTCAAAAGAATACTTTTTCATTCTTTTATCTTAACTTCATTTTGTCTGCAATGTAGATAATGCCTGATATTCAGAATCCACAGCTTAACCAAGTCCCCAAGGCTGGAGTGTTCTATCAAAAGATGGAAGTTGTGCTATGAGTTTCAGAGCAGCCACATCTGTTCTGGACAGCTTCCCTCTGCAAATCTGTTGTACTTTTATCCATGTTTTAGCTCACTGTTATTTCTGGCTTTCTGTTACATACAGCTAGACAATTTCAAATACTAAGGTTTTTTTTTTTTGTTGTTGTTGTTGTTGTTCCTTTCCTTTTCTTGTGTTTTGTTAGGTTGAGATTTGTTAATTTAACTGTGGCAAACTTAATTAATTTAACTGTGGACAATTCTCATTGTCCTGAAGGTAGAGTCTATACTTAACATGTCAGTGTTTACCATTAACATTTTGAATGCATGTTGAAGCTGTTTTTACCTTCTTGTTTAGAATGAATTCTTGTCTTCATCCTTTCATTGAACAGGTTGAGAATCTAATCATTTTCTGATTTCCCTAAGTTTCCCATGTTGACATCATTAATCACTTTTTTGAGTTAATAATTGCTTTATTGATTGATACACAAAAGCTATAATCTATACACTTTATAGGAATTGGGGATCAGCACAGATATATTGCTTTTAATATTTGACTATTGTTACAACTGTAGTATCAGAAGTTACTTTTAAACCTGTATTTTATTTTTATATAAGTAATTTATTTATATGTATATATTTAAAACCTGTATTTTATGATATTTTTAAGGAATATATGATGAAAGGATATTTAAACACTTGTACTCAGTCTACCCTTGATTTTCTACATAATCATGTAATGAAATATTAAGATTGCACTAGGATAATAGGGATGGGGTTAAGATCACTTTTCATTTTCAATTAAAAAAAGTTTGCTCCCAATCCTTTCTTACCTAACTCAACATTTCTTTAGCAGTTGTGCAAATGTACCTGTTTTCTTTTCTCTCTGGAACTGTTTCTCCTTGATGATTCCTCACTTAAATCCCCTCTGATCTTTCCTCTCTCTCCCTCTCTCTGTCTGTCTGTCTCTCTGTTTCTGTCTCTGTCTCTCTCTTTCTTCAGACTAGGTCTCACTATTTTTGCCCGTGGAACCACAGGCTCACATTGCCTGGGGTACCATGGACTCAAGCAATCCCCAGCCTCAGCTTTCCAGGTAGCTGGGATTATAGGTGCGTGCCACCACACCCAGCTATTTTTTTGGAACTAGGTCTCCCTAAGTTGCCCCAAGCGGGACTTGAACCGTGATTCCTGGGCCCCGCCTCGGCTTCCTAGGCTGCCATCGTGCCATCGTACCTGCCCTGATCTTTTCTTTATAGCCATAGTCCTATCATCTATATTCTATTCACTACCACAAAAGTTCCAGGGCCAAGACATAGACAGAGAGGAAACTTCCCCTTTAGAAAACTTGGAGAAGATTATCGTAATTGCCTAGGATTTAACACATATTTTCAAGCAAGCGCAAACAATCTAGTTTTCAGCAATAGACACAAATAAAGGAAGCTACTGCTTCATAAAATGTCATTCTAAATTCGCCTGTGAAATGAATTAAATCCTAATTTATCTGTTAAAAATTTCTATCCAATGATTTTTCTTTTACCAAGTAAATTATTAAAACAAACATATTGTGTGCTGGGAGGGGCTAGGACTGACTCAGGTGGGACTGGGTCGGCTGGCAGCACCCCTCAAGCTTGGACCCTGCAAGGGTGCAGGTAGGAAGGGGGGGGGTTGGCAGCTACTGAAGCCCTCTGGTATTCTTCTGCTCCAGGCAGTCCTCATCAAGAATAAGGAAAACACACATGGTCCAACCCAATCACAGAAACACACGAGGTAAGGGTAAGAATAAAGGCCCTGGAATCACATATATTCCTTGGGAAGGATCCAAAAAAGCGCATGGAGAGAATCCTGAACACAGGTGGGTGAGAGTGTTTATACAGACCATCTAACACAGAATCAGACCTACAAAGTCATGTGGGTCTGGGAGCCAGAATACCGATTAGAGACACCTTCAGCAAGGGCAAGGGACACCCCTTTTCCACAGGGGAAGGAAGGCCACAGAATTATGACAGCAGCCCCATAGCAGAGCTACAAGCAAAAACTGAGATCAAACCAACCATCTGCTGGATGGCTGGTTCCCACCAAGGAACTTCTCTACAGACAAACACTGGGAGGCAGACTCCCTAAGTCAGTGACCTGAACCACAAGGTGAAGAAACAGCAAATGGAACAGAACACAGAATGGAGGGAATAGCCAGCAAGAAGGAAGAGGCACTGATTCATGTCAAGTGAGCCTGGACTAGCTGCTGGATGCAAAATCAGGAATAGAAATCTAAGTAGCACAGTCCACCATGTCCCAAGAAAGTAGATCCTCACGTAGGAAAAGGACACTCCTCCCAAAAGAGAGACCAAAGGGCCACACACAGACAAACAGCGATTAAAAAGGATGAGGAACCACCAGCGTGGGAAGGCAGGATTAGGGGACATTCCCAAGGGGATCAACAAACATACATTGTATGAAAACCAATAATAACAATAAAAAAACATATTGTTTGAAAAGAGTTTAAAATCTGTAGTTAAATATGCACGATTTGAAATAAGGAAGTGCTACTAGCATATACCCATTGGCCCACATTATCTAACACATTAATTTACAGAGACCAACTAATGTGAGCACCAAAGGTCACAGACACACAGTTCTCAAACAAAAAATTGTCACATAAAAATCAATATATATATAATACACAAATTTTAAAGTATCAGGGTAGACCACTGAAGGTAACAAATTAACTAAATATGACTACAACTATAGATACCCTCTTCCCCCAAAGTTGGTAGTATGCTAGGAAATAACTTTTCAAATAGAAAAACAGAGCTGTGGAAGATAGAAGCAGGTAGAGAGATGGAGCTTCAGATATGAGGAATATCTCTTATCTCTCTAGCTCTCTCTGGCACACTAGAGGGTGGTTGATAGTACATCTCTCACCTGTAACCCAGCTTCCTAACCTCTTTGGAATGTCCCGAGAGACATATGACCTATTAGTGATGACTGTTGCACCCAAAGATAAATTCTCCTGTTATCACGCATCCCTGCATCCTGCCTGCTGCATGTCAGGTATGCTTTGGTACTTTCTCATTAAATCATTGTAGATTTTCCTTGCTGGAATATATAAGGGATTTCTCGACTTCAATAAAGTGGACCTGGACATGCTTGCCAGGATCCCTGTTCTGTGGGCTAGCCTCCCAGATTGCTATCCATCTCTCCCGTCTCAATTTCTTCTTCATTCCACACATGACTCCTAACACAGAACTAAACTTATTAAGAGTGGAAATATCAAACAAATGGCTCTTGGAGATATCAAAGTCAATATCAAGACCATGGTATGAAACCTGTGTGATGTGGGAAACTGAAATGGAGAGGATTGTCCTAGAACCATTTGTGAATAATGAGTGTCAATAAGAATAAGTGAAGAATAACACAAAATCATTGAACCTGATGGGTTAGAATTATATATACACATGTCCTTGCACATATAATGACTCTTATTTTATCACTGCCAATAATCAGGCTTCAAGCAACTCTAGGTCTTACTGAATTATAAGCATCCTGAGGGCAGGAGTTATAGTTTATTCATGTCTGTACACAGTAACTGTCAAATGTTTAATACTCCAGAAAGGAGATGCTACGCTGCTTCAATAAACTGCTTTATGACGTACTCAGGGTCAGCCTAGTAGGGCTCACTGTCCAGCTAACAAGTATCCATCCTTAGGAAGAAATAGATCATATTTAAATTTTAGAGGTAGGGAAGAGCATGTTTAATATTTGCAATTATAATTTGTTCTTGTGATTGCGATGTGACAGGAAGGAATAAATTCTTTGTGTGTGTTTTTATATTACGAACCAAAGTCAGTTCAAAACAAGCCTTTCTTGGAAATTGGATTTATACCAATGACTATCACTAAACTAGTACTTTTGTCTCTATGGAAATTGAGGAGTAAAGCTATTCTTTACTCATAGCAGACTTGGGCTTGAGGTGATCTCCTTTATCCTAGATTTTCTTCATTATTAAAACTAAAAGATAAATGACAAAAAGAGGGAACAAATCAATAAACTTCAACAGGGGAAATAGACAAAGTACACTGCTATGGTAAAATTCATTATATCAATAGCTCAGAATAAAAATAAATCCCCAATACAAGGATCTATAGAAATTAGTTGTCTGAATATAAATGACCAAGTAGCTGAAAAATCCACAATGCACATACCAAGGACAAGACTGGGAAATGTCTTTCACAGTGGTTGTGCCACTTTACATTCCCACCATCATGTACATAAGAGTTCCTTTTCCTCCACATCCTCACTAATATTTCTACTTCTAGTATATTTTTTTTGGGGGGAGAGCAGGGGGTGTTGATAATTCTCTTCATGGGTGTGCAATTCAACATTCATGTATTTCTACTATCCAGCCTGCAGTTTACTAGAGCATGACAAGACAGAATTGCTGGTAGAAGTCACTCTCTGGCCTATGAGAGCATTCAGTTTTCTCAAGTAAACAGATAGATGAATCTAGATGAAAAGAGAACTAGGGGCTGACTGGAGCTCATTTATGGATACATAGCCAATCATATGATTGGATACATATGAATTCCTGGTACTAGATAAGTTCACCTAGGGATTTAATATATAGCTAATACACATCAATTGTATATATATATTATATATACGTGCAAATATTATACAATATAGTATAAATTATAAATTATAATTTAATAATTATAATTATTAAATTATAATTTAAATTATAAATATAAATTATAAATATTGTATAATATGTTATATATAGTATATTCTATACATTGTTATAGATTATATATTATATTGTTAACTGTATATATAGATATAACATATATATTATTAATTATATATAATATATATAATTGCTGTAATTACCGTAATGATGTAAATTGCTGTAAATACCATAATAATATACATTACCTATTATATACACATATATATTATATGCTATAACATATATATGTTATATATAATATATATGATGTATTATATATGATGTACATTATATAATAAAATATAAGATATATCATTTATTATAATATATACACATTCATTGTGAAACTTAGACTAGGAATTTACTTTTGTGACTGTGCTGTGAAAAAAAAAGACATGTATTTTCTTTCTTTTTTGTTTTTGAGACTAGGTCTTGTTATTTTTGCCTGAGGTACCATGGACAAAGCAATCCCCAGCCTCAGCTTCCCAGGTAGTTGGGATTATAGGTGTGTGCCCAGATATTTTTTGAGACTAGGTCTCCCTATGTTGCCCTGGGTGGGTCTCAAACCAATAAACTCAAGCAATTCCTAGTTTCAGCCAGGCTCTAGGTTGTGCTTAAAGGCATGCACCTCTGAATACAGAGGCATGCATTTTCAGTAAACCTCTTATTTATAATTGCCATGGCGTAAATACCATATGTACTATATTAGGCAGAATATAACATGAGTAAAGAGCTAAAAAGACATGACTAAAACCTAAAATAAATAGTATTTTAAAGCAAAATGTTATTTAGTTAATCCAACAAAAATATATTATTTTTCAAAAATGTATTATTACTAAGAATGAAATGATGGGCTATCTTTTGACATAGTTGCAAATCTTACCGTATTTGTAGGCCACACTTTGAAGACCTTATTTTTCCCTCAGCTTACTGAGGTATAATTGACAAATAAAAATTGCATATTTTTATTTTATAAGCAGTGCAACTTCATGTTTTGACACTTGAAGACACTGTGAAATGAACACTGTAGTCAAGCTAGATGCATCATCTCATGGTTATTTCTTTTTTTGTGTATGGTAAAATACCTAGGATCAATCTGTGCAGCAGATTTCAAACAAATTGCTAACTGTAGTCCTTGTCATCATTATATAGCCAGATCCTAGTCATTTTGTGTAACAGGAACTTTGCACCCTTTGACCAACCCATCTCCATTTGCCCCCTATCAGAATCCACCATTTTACTGTGTTATCTCTTTGAATTTGACTTTAAGGTTCTCCATGCAAGTGAGATCATGTAGTAATTGTCTGTGTCTGGCTTCTTTCACTTAGTATAATGTCCTCCAGATTTATCTGTGTTGTCACAAGTGATAGAATTTTCTTTTTCCTTTTAACTGAATGATACTGTACTGCATATGCTACATCTCCTTAGCCTCTGTTCACTAATGAACACTTAGTTTCCATAGTCTGGATTTTGTGGAAAATGCTGCAACAAACACAGGAGTACATCTATCTATTTGATAACCCTATTTCCATTTCTTCGGAATATGTACCCAGAAGTGGGATTACTCTAGCATATGATGGACCTATTTTTAATTGTTTGAGATAACTCCATATTGTTTTCCATAGTGGCCACACTAATTTATATTTCCTCGACACGATCCAGGGGCCCTTCTTTTCTCCACATCCTTGCAAACGCTTGTTATTTCTTTTCTTTTTTGAAGACAGCCATTTTAGCAGGCTAAGATGATACCTCATTGTGATTTTTATTTGCATTTTTATGATGTTTAGTGATGCTGAGCACTGTTTTCATTTTTTTGTTGACTCTTGAAAAATGTTGATCTCTTGCACACTTTAAAAATTGTGGTTAATTTTTTATTGAGTTGATGAGTTCCTTATATGATTTAGATATAAACCCTTATTTGATATGTGGTTTGCAAGTATTTTCTCCTATTCTATAGGTTGCCTTTTCATTTTGTTGGTTTTCTTTACTGTGCAGAAGCTTTTTAGTTTGATGCAATCCTACTTGCTTAATATGTACCTGCTGTGTTTTTGGTTTTAGGTTTTATGTTTAAGCCTTGAGTCATTTTTGAATTATTTTTGTATATATTCTGAGATAAGGGTCCAAAATCACTCCCTGGTTGTAGATACCAAGTTTCCTCAACACCGCTATTGCAGAGGATCTCCTGTCTCCATTGCATATTCTTATCAAACATCAGATGATTGATCATATACTAGCAAATTTATTTCTGGAATGTTTTTGTTCCATGGATCTGTAAGTCTGTTTTTATGACAGTGCCTTGAGTACTATTTTTCATTTTTATGGCTTCTGTTTTTTGAAAGAATTTAAGAAGGATTGGAATTCTTTGGATATTTGGTAGAATTCATTCAAGATGTCACCGATAACTTTCACTGAGAGCTTTTTGATAATTGATTCAGCCTCTTTATTTGTTATTGATCTGTTCTGTTTAGTCTTATTTCTTCTTGATTCAGTCTTGGTAGGTTTTGAGTTTCTAAGATTTTATCAACTTTCTAGATTATTCAAATTTGTTTGAACGTAATTGTTCATAATAGTGTCTTACTATCTATTCCAAGATATCTGCTGTCTCCTTTTTCTTTTATAATTTTTATTGAAAATCTCCTTTTATTATAATTAAGCGCAAGCTAACAGAAAGAAATACAATTAGAATAGAAAAAGTAAAAACTGGCAATCATTCTGTTAACTTGAACTTAATTGGTTCATTTTCTATTTCCTTGAGGTTTAAACCGGCTTGAGATTTTTTAAAATACATACAGCAATTACTATGGTAAACTTTCAAAATCACTACAAGCTGCTTCTGCTGCAACCCATGATTTGTGATATGTCTTATTTTCATTCTCATGAACTATCTCAACAGTTAAAAGAAAAAATAAAAAACTTTTCCTTTTTAATCCAATGGTTGTTCAAAAAGGTGTTTGTGAATTTTCCTACTTTCATACCACTATTTCTAGCTTTATTTCATTCATTACACTGTGGTTTTTAAAAAAGGATGTTTCATGTGATTTCTATCTTCTTAAATTTGTAAATAGACCTTTTTGTGGTCTAACATTTAATCTCTCCTGGGGTATGGTCTGTGTGAACACTTAAGATTTAGCTATGCCAATTGAAACAAAGTAATACAATTTCTGTAACACTTAGCTATATCCCTTAAAGGCATGATTAAGATGCATATGTGATCCCAAATTGGGGTGTAGCATGTAAGAGACACCCGGTGACTGTGTGTTGAATGTGAAATTGAACAAACAAGGACACTGTCCACCCACAGCATTGTAGACAATATGCCTGTGACCAATGACCATAGGACACACAGTCAGAGGGGTACCCCTCTGTCAACTAGCGCATTAATGTGTCCAGAATGGTCTTTTTTTTTTTCCGATTAAGAAATACAGCCCCAGGGTAAAAAAACAAAACAAAACAAAAAAACACACATTTACCAGATTTCGGAAGAGAACAACGGGTCAAACAACTGGTCAAACAACCAACAACTGAACATCAACTTAACCAACCAACAAATTGCAGAAAAATGGGAGATGGAGTGACTGGAGGGGGGGGTAACAGAGGGGGGATACAGAGGGAGGAGGAGGGATCAATTAATGCACACTTGTGACAAATCAATAAAATGAATTTAAAAAAAAGAAATACAATGGAAATTCAAATACCTTCTCACTATATCCCAAAGGATCATGTACATTCTTCTTGTAGACTGGCGAGTTTGGTTCCAGGAAAAATTGATTTGTGAAATTAAATGTTTTTCTGAATTCTCCAAATGTTTGTTTCCTGAAAATGTTGACTTATTCTGTTAAGCTCAAATTCTTTGAAAGTCAACCACATCTTTATTTTCTGATGATTCTAATGACTTTAATGAAGGCAAAATGTCTTATGAAATATGACTGAATGATTTTCTTTGATAATAAAGCTGAACATATATCACAAGTTAGTCAATAAACTGCTTGTCTCAGCTAGAATTCAAAAAGTAAATATGAATCTCTAATCTCAAAATGCTTACAGGCCTACAAGTAGGTAGCATAACCAAACATCACCTAGGCTGTAAGACACAGGTTAATCACTATTGCTAAGGGTAGCTGCTGGCATTTTTTCCCCCATGTTCTCTTAACCATTGCTTTTCTTGGACTGTGACAGAGTGTAAAGAACATTTCAGGACCTACTGCAGTCATACAGTTCAATTGCTGCTTCAGTTACAGCTCAGATGTCATGTGCAGTAGAAAAAGACTGAAAACAAGCTTCCACCAGATCTGCATTTCAGTACAAGTTTTCTACAGAGATCTTCCCTTCAAGGAAATAATCACAAAAATTTCCAGTCCTTGATGTTACCTAAAGTAAATGTAAGCGCTCTATATTTTTCAATTCTACTAAATCATATATTTAAAACAAGCAGCTTATTTGTATCAGTTCATTACATCTGGGTTTATTTGTTTACACATAAAATAAAAAATTTACTTAATTCTTTGGTTGATGCAGTGAACAAAAATACATTAAATGTGGTTTCTTGAAACTGCCACAGTGGGCTGCTGTGTGAAATGAGTTCTCAAGTTGGAGCTTTTCCATGTTCGTTTCCTCATGTGTTTTGTCAATATAATCATGCTTGAAGAGCTGATTGACCTTTTGAAAAAAGTTTCCTCCAAAGTCAACTGTGGCAACATTCGTTTCTGTGCAGGAATATTTCAAAAGAGAAACTTTTAAAGAGAAGCAGCAAGCAAGAAAAAATTAAATGTAGGCATTAGTATTTGCTCTATATTCAGAAAAGCTTAAACCATGTGACATCATTTGATTTTCATAAAAGTTATGTGACACTAGAGATTATTACATTTTATAAGTGAGGTTAAATTCTGAGCAATATGGTTTTCAACTCAGGCAACTCTAAAGATGTTTTCAAAAACCACAGATTTGTTGTTTTATTTCTTTTCAAAAACTATACATCCTTGGGTTTCACACTCAAGATCTGTGGATGGTTGAATGAGGATTTGGAACCAATGGATTTGGAAGACCAGACTCTAAGGGACTAAAAAGACTTCAGATTTTGGCATCCTTTGGAGTTTAACCCCCCCCCCTCCCCTGCCCTGCCCATTCTGGAAACAAAGGGCAGACTGCAGTGGGGAGTCAAATGTTATATGACATTTTCTTCTATGCAGGGGTCAGTGGCTGTGTTATTCAAGAGTCAACTGCAAAGAAGTGAAAAGATGAGCCCAAGTGAAGGCAGGCCTAGGTTCTGGGTGAGGATCATGCAACTGCTGGCTACAGTCCAGTTGGTAGTTAGCATTTTGTTTCAGTGTTTACTGGTTTAAAGCAGATTACTTAATCCAGACTCCACTTATCTCAGTTCTGAAAAGCAAGAACCACATTGTCTCTGTCAGGCAAAAGAATGTTGGGAAACTAAAACCCCAGTATATGAAACTGATAAAACCCTGAGATATAAAGCAGTAAGTAAATCCAACTTGCAGTTTGATAGCTCACTGCTTTCTCACTTCCTGAAAAGGATTTTGTGAGATGGGGGAAGGCAAAGAATAACCAAAATGTAAACAGTGGGGCAGCCAAATGAACATCTAGAGTTAGTTGGAAATGATAAATCTATTTGCATCAATATAGGGGTAATTATAGTAATTATAGTGAATTGTTTCCCGGATAATACGCCAGACACACAAGGATTTTGCTTAACACACCAGTTGCACTAGTCTTTCTCTTGTGGAATTTTCAACCTTAAAAGTTAAGTTAGATGCTAATATCGAGTGAAAAATATTATTATCAGTCTTAGAACCTTTACTATCAGACTTACCAATATTTTAATTAAAGCTTTATTCATACCTCTTATAATGCTGAAGTCTTATTTACATGTGTTACCTGGTTAACCAATCATTAACCCCTTTAATAGATGAGAAAGTTGAAGCACAGAGATGGAAAGTAAGTTATTCCAACTCACATAGCTCTTTTGTGATAAAGCTGGGGATCAAACTCAGGTCTATTCACCATCAGATTTTTGAACTTTCTTACCTACTCATTTAGATCAAGACAGATCTAAATTTACATTTGGATTTACAGATTTGTGGTAGATTCAGAAATGTCCCAGTGGTACTGAGAAAACAGGGGAATAGGTGACACATCCACACTTTGGTACAGTCAAATTTATTTTTGAACTTGATTGTTCATTCAACCTGTATGCATCAATCAACCAACATTGGGCTGATCCTTTTCCAGGAGGTAGAGAAACTACTGTGACTAGATAGTAGTGATGGTCCCCGAAGAGACCTAAGTGTTGAAGGGAGAGGCGAGCAAGAGAACCAGTATAACTCATCTGAGGGATAAACAAAACCCTATGGGAATATAGTGGAGGGAGTGGGTTACACACTTGAAGTGAGTGTGTAATGCATGAAACAAAACCCTATGGGAATATAGTGGAGGGAGTGGGTTACACACTTGAAGTGAGTGTGTGATGCATGAAAATAGGATGTTTAATTTCAAAAGACTCACCTGTTAGATATGTGGCTTCCTTTTAACTAAGACCCATTTTTTTTTTTTTTTGCCTTCTCTCGTTCGTGTTTATGGTCTCCTAGTTTAGTCAAAGAGAACAGTAACAGAACCTAGCACATACATCAGGTGAGGAAGGAAGCAAAAAAAGCAGTGGTGTTACTAGCTCTGGAAGATTTGGCCACCTCTACTGATCCAGAAGGCCTGATCTTTGACCATCTCTTCATGAGGAATTCAGTCTTATTGAACTGAGCTCACATTCCAGATAATAAAGTTGCTGCAGCCCTGGCAAAGAAGTAAAAGAATCCTCCATAACAAACCTCTTAATGAAGTTTCTAACATTTGTGTGTGTGTGCCCACACAAGAGCACAGGGGCGGGGCTGGGGGCTTTCCATGCATTTAGCTGTCCTCTCTCCTTTGCATCTCCTTTATTGCTGACATTGATCCCTGGCAACACGTTCCATATGTGGATCTTCTTTAGCCCTATACTGATATTTAAGATATCGTATTTCTAAAGCCAGTGGAAACTTTTACCATTACTCAGTCAGTTCACCCCCATGTACTAAAAGATATTTTAAACAGATTAAAAGTATATCTCTCCAAAGTATAATCCTAGAGTTTGGCCTTTAATACAGCAAGATTATAATGTATTTGCTCCAGTGAAAAGTAAACTCTGTTTTCATTTTTGGCAGCAGGGGAAAAAATGATATCGACTGTTATACTGGAATATATAATTTTTCCTTCCAGTGAATACATTCCGCAAATGAGACAAATATTTTAAATGTCTGATAGGACTGATAAATGATAGCTTAGGTCTATTTTGTGAATAATTTTATGTTCTACATTATGTTTTAGGGAAGAAATCACTCTGTGGTATGAACACTATTTGTTTCTTAGAAACTAGACACAATTTCATGTTTATGCTTTATTCATTATCCATTCTTTAGGCCAGTACATTTTCAGTACAATGATATTATGAAAAAAGGTTAAAACTTTTGTTAAACTTACAAAAAATCATGACTCCAAAGACTGGTGAGGAAGAATGCAAGTAGCTTAAAAATGACAAACTGATATATTATGTATCCTGCTCTTCTCGGTTATGGAGAGAATGTGACTCTGGGCTATGCCAAGAGCCCTTCAGCAGGAACCTGAACCCCTACTCTGACCAATTAATTCTGACACCTCTAAGAATGTGCCTTTTCAGTCGCCAGCACTACAGCTCAGCTCGATGCCCACATCATTTACAATGAACATGTAGACACAGCTGGCAGTTTCCTCAGGGCATATAGAAAATGGTTTGTCTTAAACAAAACTACCAGTTTTGTTTTCTAGAACAAAACTAATGGCCACTGAGCAGATGTGTAGGTGAGTGATGGTGTGACTTCTCCAAAGTTCTCTTCCTGCTGGTGCTCTGGACTTCACTCTCCATTACAGTGGGAATCATCTTACCCTTTTCCTGCCCTAGGATGAAAATTTATTTCAAAGCTCATAGGAAACTCCCTATTTGAAAAGGGGATGAACCCATGTTAAACATATAGCCTCTTTTGCTACTAGCCTCTAAATAGACATAGAGCATCCATGCTAAAATAGTGGGGTACACAGGAGGGCAGATCCATGGAAAAAAACCATAAGAGTAAGGTTTCCTTTTGGTTCTTTGTATGCACTTGTGGCTAAGTACTTATTGGAACCTAACCTGACCTTCCAAGTGACTAGATTCATTTATTGGCAGAGGAATGTGTTTTGGGCAAGATGGTAAAGACACCAGGGATTCAGGGAAATGAGAACAACATCTGTTTGCTTTGCCAGAGTTAGAAGTTTTGTTTCCTTTGGAGAAAATGAATCATTTTGATCCTTCTTACTAGGCCACTTTTTCCCTAGGTAAAATTTTCAGCCTTTAGTTAAAGAAGGCAGTCACCACTAGTGAGAATGCTTTTTAGTTATATAAATGATAAATGACTAGTTCTGGAAAATTGGCAAATTGTTTTGAGATCTTTGAAGTAAAACTGGTATTGATTAATGGCTTTATTCCTGACAAGCTTGAACTTGTGGAATTATCTGTTTCAGAGTGGGAGAGACCAAGAAGCTGAGGCAGCTTGCCTTTTCAACCTGCTTCCTGCCTGTATCCCTCCTTTAAGAGAGTGGTTTGGCAGGAGAGGCTAAGATGTTCATATCTGTACTACAAATCAGTGAGTTTTTCAAAGCTCTGACTTCCAACTGGCTTCCTTCCCCCCCTAAAATTTTGCCCTGGAGACTGCACTGGGCTATCATAAGACCCTTCTCACATGATCAGTAACAGGCAGTCTCTCAAGTTTTCTGGCAAGGCCAAGAGCTGGGACCAGTTCTTGAAAGACGTAAAAATAAATTTTCCTGCAGACTAAAATACTTCCCAAGAAGTTCATTTTCCCAGTTGAATGGCACTGTAAAATAGGGTTATTCTACTTTGCTTCCCAACCAGAAGCATGACTTCCTAACCAGATGACTGCAATGACTTCCCAACCAGAGAGAATACAGGACAGAAACTCTCCATGCTCTCTCCCCCACCCCAGTCTCTCTGTGGTAAAGGCACCAGCATGACCAGACACAAAACTTTTTGAGTTTTGGAGTCTTAGTTTAAGACACTTCTTCTGATATAAAGATGTTGTATTTAATGGTGGTACTAGGTAAACTGAATTCATAACATCTATGAAACCTGATTTAGGCCACAAGCAAATCTTAATGGAAAAATCCTTGGAACTCAAATTTTAAAAATTATAGCTGGGATATAATCATTCCTTAACAACTGCTTAATCTCAGACATTTTTATTCTGATCTCTGAATCTGTTATTCCTTCATTTGTATCCACTCTTAGAAAATGAAAATTTCCAGATTGTTGAAAACTCTATCCTACAGTCAATCCAGTGCTCATAACTTAATGATATGACAGTAATATGGGGAAATTTTTCTGTTTATGTGATTCCCTATGCAGATGAAAGACAGAAAATTCTTAAAGGAATGGTAAATTCTTAGTTGGAGTTGGAGTTAATATAAAATGAAATACAGGGTGATGAAAAATACCCAACTCATTGCACTGAAGTTAACTTTTACAGATTGAGAAGAGACTACTATTAGAAACAAGTGAGTGAAAATAATTTAAAACTGATATAACAACAAACAAATAAGTTGACCATTTCATTAAAGGCCAGGGAAGAAGCTAAACTATCTGAATGCAATTCCAGGGACAGCGCATGGCAGATGAGGGCCAGCTGTTCTGCAACTCCCTGACTGGTACTGATTGAGTGGTATAGGAGGCAGAGGTAGGTGATACTGCCTTTAGTAAGCTAACTCCTCAGGAGGATAAACAGCAGAAACAGGCATTGACACTGGCTATCTGGGTTGGGGGAACTATTGTATTCTAATTGTTTACCCTCCTGACCTAGCCTTCATGTTGGTAGTGAGCAGGATTACTTTGGGCAACACTAGTTGCAGGTGTTAATTTCCTAAAGGACCTGACAGTCTGTGACCATAATAACAGAGAGGAGAAAAGGAGAGCAGTCAAGGCGTAGTACCTTAAATCAAGACTCTATTGCGAGGTCAGGCAGGGTGGGGCTGGGGTCAACCCAGGGGAAGAAGCCGGGCCTGCGCCTGCCAGTGCAGGCGCACAGCACATCTGAGCCCTGTGAAGAAGCAGGACTCATTGGAGGGGAGAGAGGGAAGGCCGGGGCGGGTGGTATGTCTGCCACAGTCTCCTCTGGGTCTGCCTTCAACATGAGAGCCCTAATCAGGAGTAATATCTTAAGACAATATTCATCCACAAAAACTAAATGAGTGAGAAACTGGTGGAAAGTCCCTTAACATGTGCCACCTGGGCAGGACTCAAGGGGAACAAGGCGAGTACCACACACACTGAACTGGGAGAACCAACAAAATAAGACGCCTACAATGTCACCGAGGAATGTGAACAAAAACGTGGCACAGAGAAGCTGTCAATAAGGGCACTGCACACCCTCTTTGTTTAGAGGGAAGATACCGCTGAAAGCCGGGCATGGTGGCTCGTGCCTGTAAGCATCAGCCTACGAAGCGGCTGGGGCTAAGGAACGCGGTCTGAGTCCTACTCAGGACAACACAGCAAGACCTAGCCCCAAATAGCTGCGCGTGGTGGCGCACGACTGTAATCCCAGCTACCTGGGAAGCTGAGGCAGCTTCCTGAGCTGAGCTACCTGGGATTGCTTGAGTCTGTGGTACCACGGGCAACAAGTAGCCTGCGGTTCCACTGGCAAAAATAGCAAGACC
>PVHY01024736.1:0-19266 GCA_004024945.1 Uropsilus gracilis | reverse complement strand
GACACAAATCAAACTCAGCAAAGCAAACTCCAACACGGAGTTCAAACCTGCAAACTCCTTAACTGCTTTCAGCACACATGCTGCCAGCCTGGGCCAGCCGAGGGTTGTTGCAGGCCCTCGGTGGCCACATGGCCAAGCTCACATGGCTCACATCTTTACAAGATGGCCGATTCCCATCTCTCCTCCACTGAACCTCTCTCTCTATCCAGTCTCCATATTCGAATCTGCATCGAATTTTTCTCTTTGTTTGCACACCCTTTATATACCCTGATTTCCCGCCTTCTAGGAAATCTGTTACACTTCTTTCTTCCCCCTGCATCCCCCTGAAGGGAAATTCCAGCTAAGGTCATTCTCCCATTTTAACATTACCTGTCCTTGAAACCTGCAATCTTAAACAGGAGACAATGGGGGGGGGGCACACCCTATCATTGGGGCACACCCTATCAATATGGACCTGTGGTTTGTTGGGTAGCGAGTTCTGCCCCTTTTGGACCCAATTTCAAAATGACAATAGGCAATGTGATGGTAGGTAACTTTCCTACTGCTGTCAAAATATCCCAGTATGAATTTACTTGTTCATTCTCACTAATTTCCATGCCTGGACTGGTGTTTATTTATATACCTCTGATTTCCTGTTCAGTCTTTGGCAGGGTATCTGTTCTGATGTGGCGGTCCTAATTTTTCATGCTGTGTTGTTACTTTTATTATAACTTCTCAAGATGAGAAAGACATACACTTTGATACTAACTTAAAGCTGACACTACCAAACTTATCAACTAGCCCATTTTCTGCTATTTAACACTATCTTTAATTGCATTCCAATTTTCTATAAAGATTCCTTGCATAGTTTCCCTTCTAGATGCTTTATTTACTAAGAGTAACAGGTCTCAGCACAGAGACATCCTGCAAGCTAATAAATGTCACTTGTACTTTCAGCTGGTATAGTGACCCAGGCACTCTGTTATGTGTACATGTCAACAGTGTGGGCTCTTAAACACTTGTTTATGAGGATTATTCTACTTAAGAAGTGCTTCTTGGGGAAACTGAATGTAAGTAATGATATCTAATGATGTCTGAGTGGGTACCTGATACTTTGCAGGATTTTAATGCTAGTTCCATTGTCAATTGACTCAAATTATAGAAATCAAATTTGAGTCAATTGACTCAAATTATAGAAATCAAAATATGTACTAATCCTGCCCTACTTAGAAACAAAACAAACTGTACTCTGTACTTTGTACGACATATTTTCTCTCTGGGATTGGTCAGGAGTTCGGTTATAGATATAAAAGATTTTTTTCCTCAGAAATTTAGCTGTGAAAGGATGCCTCACAGAGAGATATAGTAAATTAATTTTTACACCAACCGCTACTTTTGAGAATACTCAACAATTTACACAATCTACCATAGTGGTTAGAACACAAGATAAAGCTAGCTATTTGGACTGAAATCCCATTCTCTTGAAATCCCTACCTCTTGATCTTGTGATCTTGGGAAAAACACTCTACTATGTTTACGTATCTTATTTGCTCTATTGTTATTTGTCCTATTATTTTGTAGTACTAACACTATTTTGAGATTTAAATGAATTAATAGATATTAAATGATTGAAGTATTTCCTGGTACAGACTAGAAATTCAATCAGTATAATTTGCATGCAAACTTTCATATGCTATCAGAGTTTTTAAGAACGAAATTGCAAAATCCACAGGCACAGTTGAATTTGAGCACATTTTAGATAACTTTAATCATAACAGACTTAGATACAAACAGTGAGCAATTTCAGTCACTTTTATTAGATAAACCTCAGTGTGCTTTCAATGAAAGAAAATATAGAAAGGTGGGTGATCACAATTACTTTAGAAAAACTTTGTATTTTTATGTGAATTGAAATATCTGCCAGATTTATAGATTTGATTTTAGAGTTGTCAATGTGTATGCTTGTATCTCATAAAGGAAATATTTTTACTAGATAACAAAACTTCCTAATAATTACCTTTCATCCATTAACAGGGAACTCTTTCTATTGCCATTGTTAGAAAGTCTGAATATGAAAAATAATAATTTGATTTGGTTCTGTTGTATTTTTTCATAAAAACTATCCTTGATTTTTAAAACAAACAGGATTATTAAGCTTTCACAATGATGCACTATAAGGAGGGTTGTGGCAGATAAAGTATGGCCGTAGAACTTACTCTTCTTTTTGAGATGTAAATCCTCTTGAATCTGACCTTCTCTTAATGACTTGTCTAATAGACTGGTAGAAGTGATGCTTCAGAACTTCCAGTGCTAGGTTGAACTACTCTTGGAATGTGTGTTCTTGGGGTCTATGTAAAAAGTCCAAATGCCATGAGACTGCCATACTGTGGGAAGGATGCTTTCTCTTTGGCAAGATCCTATGATTCTAGGAACCAGGTCTATGTATCAGACAGATGAGTAAAGAAGATATCCTGTATATCTTAATGCCAGTAGACACAAAGTGGGAAAGAAACAGTTAACCTACCCAACAGCTAACCTATGACCACAAACAGCTCTCCCAGTTGTATCGACCCATTCAGACCACCTCGGCTGAGACCTGAGACATTTGTACAGTGATAATGAACTTTTCTGTGTGCCTTACTCAAATATTTCACCCACAAAATTGCATAAAATACGTATGGTTCTACCCCACTAAATTTTGGGGTGGTTGGTATGCAGCAATAGCTACCTGGAACAAGAGGAACGTTTTATGCCGTTGAGATTCAATGATGTGATTCCAAAGTTAGGAAATTAAGACATGGTCTTTTCTTTACTCTTCTCTCTGTAACTCCTCACTGAAAAAAAACCAAAAATGCTGAAAGCAACAACAGTAACAAAATCCATGTTGTTTTGCTGCTACTTAAGTATCTGCCTCTTTAATTGATCTTTTGCCCTTAGGTCATGAAATCTGAAGGACTGTCTCTTGCAAAACATGTAGCATTTACTTAAAATAAAAAAAAAAGAGGTAACTTCATAGTTACCTATGAAGTAACTAATATTATGCTTTGATTTCACTATTTGACCATCTGTCTTCACTTACCCACTAAGTCTGGAAACAAAGGAATTATTATGAGCATTATATCCAGGATTTTAAATTTTCAATCACAAATTATAGCTCAGGCACTTGCCAAGGAAGGAAAAGAGGTGGATACATCCCATGTATAGCTCACCAGAGAGTCTGCTAAGTGTGTGTGAGCAACACTTGAGCACACGTGCCTAGAGGAATCAGTCTATTGTAAGTTTAACAATGGCATTTTCTGCCTCCAATTATATGCTGGTTCATTTAGAAGGTACCATTCCCAAAAGAACAATCATTATTGAGAGTCTAAAATCTCTGAGTGGTATATTTTAACTCTATCCTCTCATCATTTTCTGTAAGAAAAGCTCAAGGTTAGAATTGATTTCCGAGAGAATAAACATTTTCTTCTGTTGTTGCCTACAAGGAGAAAAAGTGACCACGCATGGTCTTAGAACAGTGTTCAGCTATTTAAAACTCTAACTTATAATGAAGATATAGTAGCCTATTGTTATAAAGCTTTTACTTACATGTAATCCTACTTTCAAATGTTTCCACAGAAGACATTCCTCTCCTCAATTTTATCCTTTCTTCCTCTCTCACTTTTTATTAACTGATAAGAATGATTTTTTATTTGTATTTTCTAGCTAGTGCTTTTTTTTAAATATCAGACACTGTAATTTTTCAGATAGGCCTGGTTTATTAATTTGTGATTCATGTTAAATATTTACTTTAACATTCTCTTGAGATACCTATTACCTTGACAACACTAAAGAGTGTTTCAGTCAGTACTGAGAGATGCCTTTACATGATTTTCACTGTCTTCTTAGATAAAAGGGAGAGGAGAAAGGTGACCTATTACTCTGGAAATTATCTATCATACAGCAGGTTCATGAACACTTTCTATCACTCATTCATCAGCTTTCCCTTAATGATTGATCATTTCACTGTCTGTCACTCACCCACACACACAGCCATCCATGTAATATTCTATACAACTATTATTTCTTGAGTAATTAGTAAGTTAGGCATTATAGTAAGTCTTGGGGCACTAACATAGACTAAGTCATATTCTTCCCTTCACTGGGCAAAGAGGAGATCATAAGTTTGCTTGAAATAAACTTGTCAGCTTTGTATATAGCTGTAACCCTTCTTTTTCATCCAAGAAACACCCAAGTTTTTAGCAAAGTTCTCTGTTTCAGCAATAATTGAATTCTATAGTGACTTAGTGAAATCTACATCACCTTTGACTTTCCAGACCATTGTTTTGGTGGAGAAATATAAGGCAAATAAACAAAAATGATGGGATAATGAAGCAAATTATAATCTGTAAACCCAAGGCAAAAAGTATTCAGTTTTTCTAAATAAATATGAACAGCTGTTAAGAATATTATGTGATTGTTAAGAGAAGTGAAATATAAAACTCTGCATATAGACAACATGTGCTTTTAAAATCCATTTTCAAGTTGTATTATGGAAAGATATGTAGAGCTTAATATAACACAGTAAGGATATCAACTTAAGAATCTAGCAAACCTTTCACTGGTGGAGATTTTCTTCTTACAAATGCAAACCTAAAACTGTTACTCTCCCTGTTCCCAGAATAGAACCAAGGGGACTCCCAATGTAACTGAAAGAGCATACAAATGCATAATGGATAAAAAGAAATCCTTTCAATTTTGTCACAGAAATAACCTGTAATCAACACATGGATTTCATTGTTGGTGAAAGAAAATCACTGAAAAAAAAATGACATTGTTTGTCTTCAGAAGTGTAAATTTATATGAATAAGAATAACAGGTCTATCTCTTCTAGTAGGATCAAAATGTATTATAGGCAACACAACAAAGGCTTGCTGATGTTTCTGGACAGGAAGCAGCTCCCTCCAGGGGGCAGTGCAGGTACTTTCATCCTCCAGACGCAGGACTTAGGAGAATCCTTGGCTCCTACATGTTGTCTCACACAGGCAGCCTAATGATTCTATGGAGGGAGGGTGTGGATGAAGCCAGTTAGACCTGTGGCACTCTGGTTTTGAAAACGGCCTTTCCCCAGGCATGGTGGCACATGCCTGTAGGTGGCAGCCTAGGAAGCCACAGCCGGGGCTAGGGATCGTGGTTTGAGTTACGCCCGGGGCCCGTAGCGAGACCTAGACCCCAAAAAATAGCTGGGCATGGTGGCGCCCACCTGTAATCCCAGCTACCTGGGAAGCTGAGGCTGGGGATTGCTTGAGTCTGTGGTAACCCAAGCAAAGTGAAATGGCCTTTCCTGTCTATGGAAACTCTTGGAGCTTCTTTCCTATCTGTTCAATAACAGGTACTAGATAGAGCATTACATATTTCTTTGAAATGCTTTCTTATTTTTCTTCACCTGGAGTTGCATGTCATTCTACAGGCAGCCCCTTTCATGCCTGCTCTTTGGGGCCATTAATAGTCTAGCTTTGCCCTGCTTCCCTTGTAACAGCTTCCTGGCCTCTTCAGCAGGCCAGAGAAGCTCTGTATCGAGGTTAGAGAACCATTGGTCCGGGCAACGGTGTAGACAATCTGTGTCACATCTGATAGACTATCAAATAGTCAGATAAAATGATATTGGGATGCTTTTCTAACTTCATGCCACCTTCACTGATTGTTAGTCACATTCAATCAGTAATTTGGTGTCTACATAGATGAATAAGGAATCGTTCAAGAGCAATGTAAAAAGTGACTTAAATTCCTAGAGAATGTGGGTGTAACAAAGTTACCATATTTTTCACTTCTGCTTTGTAAAATAACCTCTTATTTTACTGCACTTAACAATGCTAATATCCATGCACTGGGGTAAGCATAATATCATCCACCATTAACATTTTGTAATGTATCCATTATTTCTCCTTTGCTTTATATGTGTGTGTGTGTGTGTGTGTGTGTGTGTGTGTGTGTACATAGGACCTTATTACTTGTCCAAAAACTATTCAGTTTTAACAAGCTCCAAGGAGGGTTTTTGTAATTGTTCACAGATAAGTCTATCAACAAAATTACTATGGTGATTTTCCTTAGTTTCTTCCCAAAGGACCTGATTTGTTGTCTAAGCTTCAAAATACATTATAGCTAGTATTAGAGTGTCTGTTGCTGGTGGTGCTATTCATGAAAATGTTTCTGATGAGGCCATGCACTTAATCTCTTGGTGTTTCATTCTTTCAGTAGCTCATGCACAAACATGGCCTTCTTGGGCATTTTTTACATACTGCAAATTCAATTTATAAGTAATTCCTACCAACCTAGAGAACAATATAGTATAACTTTAGATGGTGATATTGGTTGCTTTGCCAATGTCCCAGCTTTCCGTTGACCATAAAACAGCAAGCATGATTTTTTTATAAACCAACGTGAAATAAAGTCACTTACTTGCACTAGGATTAGAATGGTATCTCTGCCATGATTCTGCCTAGGGCAACCCTCCGAACTTCTCTGCTCCCTGTGGAGCTTTGTGTTCTATAAAGTTCCTCTAATTGTCAAAGCCTGTGTCATCTAATGGCCTTGAGTTACTTTCCCCTATTGCTCCCTGGGTATATACAGACTTGCTCTATCTCTTCATTCATATCTTTGTTGAATTTCTGTGTACTGGTTAGGTCATACCAACTAAATCAATTCCTCTACTGTGTCACCACTATCACCTGCTTGTCTCCAATGTTCTATGAGGATGGACTATTTTTCAAGATGTAGTGTAAAAACCAACAACTCTAATGTAGTTGTTTATCTCCAACAGGGGATGATAAATGGAGCCACAAATAGGAGTGTCCTTGCTTACTATCATTCATAGAATCACATCTAAGAAATCTGTGCTTCCCTTTCCTTGTGCTGTAATTCCTTATGCATCCTTCTAGTAAGCAAGGGAAGGTATCCTGGTAATTAGGAAGAAGTAGGCCTTCTACTACACATTGGGAGCATGGAAGTATGCTGGTCACCTCAGTTTATCAATGTCTTTTGATACTCTCCTGCTCAATACTTATAGCTCAGTGAAAAAGCAACCTTGAGCTGAAGAGGTAGTGAAGACCAGTGGTTTAGTACCCCAGTCCCCTTTTGGGATTAGAGCCTGGATGATCTACCGCATAAATCACCAAGATTAGAAGTGCTAGCCAAGGTTGAGAGGATTAGTCTTTGAAGAGGAGGCAGTTATAAGTTATCAGTTGTATCCTTAAGAATAACTGTAACAGCAGAAACTGCCTTTAGTCCTGCTAACCTACTTATTCTTTTACCAGCAAAGATGATTGATTAAAATTCTGGAAGAGCTGTACCAACTAGCTGGGTAAATTTTTATGAATCAATTGTGCCTGAGTAAGGAGCACATCATCATAGTTCACCTGTCTCCATCATGAATAAGCTTCTCAGTCTCCCAGCAACCAGCAGGTTAGACTGCAGACCAATTACACCTAAATCCTATCATGACACTTCTCTTCACCCTAAAGGAATGGTGGACTCTCTCAGTGCTATAACCTTCCATGGGTAAGTTCAGGGTTACAGGTTTACATTCAGGGTTACAGAGGTTCCATTTCAATTTGGGAGATTTCTGAAAGCTATCTTAGCTCTAGCTCTCCAAGTTCTTGGCTAAACTCTCTGCTATAACTACATCATATTTCAGCTTCTCCCACAGTTTATTTCTGCTTCCATTGCTGCATCACAGATGTTGTTCCAAAGATAATAAACTTCCTAATAAACATTTCATATGCACATTTCTATTTCAGTGTCTGTTTCCTGGGGAACCCATCCAAAGTCAGAAGATTAAACAAATGGAAAGAAATAACATGCTTTTGGATGAAAAAATTCAATACCATTAATATGTCAATTGTAAATGAGTTAATATCTAAGTTTGTGGTTTGCCCAGTAAGTATGTGGGTATATTTGTTAAACTATCAGAGGGATTCAAAGGTTTAAGAATAACTACAATTGTACGAATAAGATATTAGTTGCTCTACATTATTCTGCATGTTAGAATATGTACAACAACAAACATTGAAAAAATCATTTATAGAAAAGTAATTCTTTTCTTTAGAATTTGGTTTTAAATTGTGTTTGTCCCATATGGAGACAAAATAGCCAACTGCAACCAGATAGGATACCAATGACTAAATTTTTAATAGGATAGTGAAATTCTGAAAGAATCTGTCTATCACCAAGGTGGTTTATATCCAATTTGTGCCCAGATTGTGACTTAGCTCTATCTGGTCTGATACTATTATCTATTTTATAGTTTATGTTCATGAACAAGTGTTGTTTTACTGGTGCTAACTTTGTGCTTTTAGTGATGTGTTCTATAGTGCTAAAGCAATTATTTGAATAAATTTAATAGTTCATCCATCATTAACTTTCAAGTAAAGACCAAGATGATAAACATCACATAGACAAAAGATTATTCAGCTCAATTAGACAGAAATTAGTTATTTTCAACTAATTTCAACTAGTCTCCTGTTTTAAAAAGCAGTATTAAATAGTAAGTCATAAACATTGATCTTTTAGAAGTTAGTCAGTGACATCTGACACTTCAGCTCAGATGAGAGTATATAGACTCTAATTTTGTCACTTATTAATTAGTGGTTTACCTTCTGTTTTATTTTTACCCCCCTCCCAACACAAAGGGAAAGTGAATACCTGTTACAGGTGAATTTGTATTCACAAGTGGTATAGAGTTTAGGACTGTGAGTACCAAGGCAAGATAAATTAGTTCCATCATTAAAATGATGCCACAATGGGAGAGTGGGGACCAGCTGGAACGGTTGGGGAGGGGAGGTGGTGGGTGACCCCCAGGGATTGAAATGATGTGAAATATATATATATATTAAATAGTTTTTATATATATATAAACTATTTTAAAAAATGATGCCGGTAATGAAACAATGGCTGTGTGTAATTGATGTGCCTGTTGTTTTTGTTCTCTTTTTATGCAAAGAAAATGTGATTTTTTTCAAGAAAATAATGATAATATGGGGAGAGATAAAAAGCATTTCTTCTTTATAGGAAATTCAGTTCTTTTGTTCTAAGCAGTTTTTACTTCACTTCACATCCAATACTGGGAAATTTTAAAAAGAATTGGGATGTACTTGCAAATCAGTAGTTACCCCAATTAGTAAATAATATATTAAATATTCCTGCAGGCAAAACTTTATTTAAAAATATTTTTTTTTTTGCTAGAATGACTACTGTGTTTTTCTAGGCTGACCTCTCTGCTGCTTTTCTCCTAGAGCATGGTGGTATGCTTTGTTCAGCCCAGGACTTTGTTAGCTCCACCAAATCCATGTATCATCCTTAGTCCTTAACCCATACTCTACTCCACCTGAGATAGTCAATAGCTTGCTTCTGCTGCCCACATTTTGTGTAAATTTCTCTTTGTTGGCTCTTTCCCCTCCTCTTACACAGAGTTATCTCTTCTTTTAAGACCCAATCCCAAATTCTCTCCTTTCTAAAATAATACTCGCTCTCTGTCTTTTTGAACCCCCACAAATTGAGCTTTTCCTTTTCTTCTGTATATTTTTATAATTTTTTATATTTAAATATAATTTAAACATATCAAATACAATTCTCCATACTTCTCTAGAAATGAGGGCTTCATATTTTATCTACCCCAGTTAGATTCATGAACATTGCATTGTTTCCTTTTATTCTATGTAATGCATCGTCGGGATACATTTATTCACAGTGCTGTTACTCACTATGTGCTCTTTACCATGACTTTACTTCTAGAGATAATGTTTTTCTTTTTAGTTTTGAGGGTTTTTACCTTGAGCTGAGATCGAGCAAAGGCAAAATAAAATAATCATGATTTCAGCTTCTTGAGTTGTCATTAACGTCGGGACTGTAAATGGATTTTGATTGTTTCCACTGCTCCAGTTATACTTTCACATCTGTCACGTTTCCCCAAACTTTTATTCTAGCAGCAGTGTCTGATTTCTGTCAGTGTACATAATTCTAATACTTGATCAAAACAGCAAGTCCTCAAGAAATGTTGACTTTGTAGATAGTTTTGCTAGCATGTCTCTTTGAATTGAAATAGCTGAATTTAAGGTAGAAGATACATAACATATAAAATGAAGAGCATGAGTTGTATAGGGAGGTGGCAGTGTCCACTGTGGATCATTTCAGTCAAACTGCTTGATGTTCAACCTCTTAGAAAATGATGTGGTGAGCGTTGTGTTCAGAGTGACTGCAGAAGCAGTTCTAGACCTTTAAAAGTAGTGCTTGGAACCTGAGAAGTTCTTGTATGTGTTTGTGGAATAAACAGTCTAACAAATAGGAGTTATTTATTTTTCATTCAGTATTTACTTTTCATTCCTCAGAGGGTCAGAGAAGGCAGGCAAAACATCTCAGTAATAAGGCAAGCTTAATGCCAACAACCACTACTGAAAACATTAGCAGGGGCAAACTGTTTGAAAGAAACAAGCCCAGAAATCTCAAACCACACTAAAATAAAATAAAAATAAATGTGCAAATGGGATAATTTTCTGTCACATTGTAAATCTATGTGCAATATATAAATATGACCATCTGCCCTCCTCGGAGGGAAAAGCTATTAACCAGCAATTTCCTAGTGTGGGAATCAGATCTGTTCTCCTGTCCTTTCTGCCATTTTCTCTTCCATATTCCAAAAGTCTCACATAAAAGATTATTGATATACTGGTAACAGGCTCTAAGTCAAAACACACAGCTAAAAGGGCCTTTATTTGAAAGCTTTCTTTATCATAAAACTAAACAATGATTTCTTCTAAATCAATCTGATATACACATGGAAATAAGTGTTTGGGGGTCACAAAATTAAATGTTTTGCTAATATAACCTTTCCAAATGTTATCTATCTCTTGAGGACTTATGAATAATATTCTGCCAGGTGCTATAGATTTATTTGAAAAAATATGGTTAAGTACCTGTCCTCAAAGAGAATGCCATCTAAATTGAGAAAGACAAGACTTACACATACCCACACAAACATGCATACAAAACATACATACACATATATATACATACACATGGATATATGCTATCATATACATGACACAAGCAAAACATGTGTATATGATCATCAAATCATAGTAAATAACTTCTCCATAAGAGATGGAAACAACAGAATTGCATCTGAGTCAGGAGGATAAAATTTTGTAGGGAATTCAGAGAAGACTTATGCCTTTGCAGGGAAATTATCTCCCTGAAAATGACTGTAAGTCATCCTTCGTTAAAGAACATTTTCATGTCAGCTGCATTTCTCTGAATAGGAAGTAGGGGTTATATATGAGGCATATAGGGACAAAAATGATGGCAGAAATAATCACTCTAAGTCATGGAGTCCACATCTGGCCCAAAGCACAAACATCAGTGTATCTGAGATGAAACTCAGTGGATGTAATCATAAAAAGCTATATATTAATTTTCTTTCTCCGTTGAAATTTGACTCTGAGGCTTCTTTCTCTGCTGTTCGCAGACTCCAGAACATTCCTCCTTACTCATAAATAAAGGTAAAATAAAAAATAATTGAATGTTAAAATATTTTATATTCGATTTAAATTAAAGAGTTTAGTTATAAGCATGAATATTATAAAAAGTAGGTGATACCCAAAACACAGAATTCATTTAAAATCTAGACTCTTCTCCTCCTCCTACAGCAGGGGAGTCTGCTGCAGGGAAGAGGGTTGACTTTTTCTCTCTAATTCCATTTAAAGCTGTTGTGTTCCTTCCACCAACTTGCTCACTGCAACGGTTTCTGATCCTTGGAATTGTGTCCTGGGGAAGAAATAGACAAAAGGTGTTAAGAAATGTTCTATGTCATTGATACAGTCACAAAGACATGACAATTTCTGGACTTCGCAAGTGTTCAAAGCTAGTTGTTGGGGCATGAAGGAAATGATCCTGTACCACTCTGGACTCTTTTAAGGTACCAAATAAGCAAAACACATTGACAAGAGAAGACTACAAAAGAAGTTTAACAATGACAAGTATACTTCCTGTACATATGACTGAGTAATTACCCTCCTGGCTCTGGATGCCATCATAACTAACTTATAAGGCAGAAAGTCATTGAGGGGGGAAGAAAGGGTAGGTTAATTAGATAGGTTAGGAGGGAAGGCACAGTAAATGATGAATTTAAGTTCTACATTTTCCTTTGAGACAAAGTAGAGAGACAAGTTCATATAAGTACAGGTACACACCCTGATGGAAGGTTACCTGTGTCTTTTTCAAAAGTAACCTCCTCCTAGCCTACAGAACCTCTCATGAAATCCCCCTTTTGCCAGAAATACATTTTGGGATAACACTTTTGTCCCCTTGCATGGTACAGTATGTGCTCAACCTCTCCTGAGCATGCAATGACTTTTTAGACTATTTAGACTATTTCTCCATTTCTGAGCATTTTTCCTTCTAGGAAGGTTGAATGCATCTCCATTTTGACTTGATAACTGACTCCTTCATTTGCTCTTCAGGATGTAATCACACCTGTGCCTTCTTTCTTTCAGGTAGTCAGGTTTTTTTGGTAGGTCTTCAGAGGAACTGCAGTGACACTCTCCATGAAGATTTGTGTGGTCTAAGAGAGTCACACCCATCTGTCTATCATAGGTTAAAATTTAGATGTTGGACATCTTTTACAGTTTTTTTTTTACTAGATAGATTTTTTTGTGGAAAGATGGTCTTTGAGTCACAGTTGAAATATAACCCTTTAGAATTTCTTTACATGAATATATATTTCAAATTTGATCATGTTAGACAGTTCTTCTAAGTTCTAGCTTTCTAGACTTCCTTTTAAAGATTAAATGATAATATCTATGAGTAGCACTTAACACCTGGTATGTCACCGTAGCAAGTGACCAATATGTAGGGGCTATTCAAATTTATTATTTGTAGAATTAACAAGGAAAAAGTACTAGGATCAGAAGCAGCCCAGAATAAGAAACTTTCTTGCTGTCCAGCCCTACCTCACACCAGGTGTAGAGGCAGGAAGAACTGACCACAACCCCCTTACCTCACTTGTCAGGAATTGTCAGGTACTTGGTTTCTGCAGAACAACTGATATTGGGTCAAAAATGGGCAAAAGTGCCAATGAACAAGCCACTGAAATAAGTGGATTTATAAAATGCAGCTTCCGCTGCCCAGCTTCTTACCAGATTTCTATCACCCGCATGTAGCAGTTGCCAGTCAAATGCAATTTAAACAACAGGGTTTTGTTTACAAGGAAAATTAGCAAGGAAAACAAAAATTTCTTAATGCCACAAGTGGTCAGTTATTTTACCCCAAATACCATTTAGTCTGAAGGTCCTGAACACATATTCAAGGCACCCTGCAAAGTCCAGTCTTTCTTTTTCATCTTCTGTTTGCTTCTTCTCTCTCCAGCGTTCTAAGCTGTGGCTTCTACAAGGCTCTTCAAACTTTTCCAACAGATGTTGATGCAAAGTCAGCTTTCCAAATATGCCACCTTGCTGTGGCTCCAGACATTCTTTACCAGACCTGCCTGCCTGCCTTTAGCAGCATCTGGCCAAATTCACCAGGCCTGCCCTCAGCAGCCCCTGGTCACCCCTGGCCTGCCATTCTGGCACCTGATGCCACAACAGCTACTTCTCTGCTTGGCATTCTCCTACCATGTCTCCTTACAACCACCAGCTCACTCATCCAGAGGTCTTCCCCTGGCCAGGCCACATGGGCCTGTTCTATCAGTCTGCCATTCTCGTCTCTCTCTCTTCTCTCTCTTTGCTCGTCCTTTTTATCTGCCCTTTCCCACCTTCTCACTTCTTCTCCTGGATCTTTCTCTCAGACCTCACCAATCAAGACATTTTGGCATCCATATAATTTTCAACAGCATCGCTGCCCTGTATCACAACCAGCTTCCAGTTATCAGAGAACAGGATAAAATCCACTCTCCCTTGACTTTTGGGGTTCAGTCTTTCAGGAACTGTCCTACCGAGCCCAATCGTGTAAAATAATAAAACCTTTTCTCTCTACCTCTCTACTGGTCATTTTCCTGGGACAATTGCCACAACAGACTCACTATGCTATGCTTGAGAACAAGAAAACACTTATTTCTATTCACTTTCCAAATATGTCAATGTTACAATTATCACTGTGCTCTGAGTTTTCAAAATAATACATATGTTGTCTACATGAATATTTGTTGAAATGTTTATTTTTTTCTGTACATGGTTTACATGTCTGATATTTTATTCACTCTTTCGGTGTACATTTTTCCTCTTTTCTGGCTGCTTTACTTGAAAGGGAAAAGGAAGAGGGTTTATTAACATGCTCTGATGTATATGTCCTTTTCTAACATTGCTTTTTACAGGAAAAATGTCTTTTCATGATAGAAACAGAGTGGTGTGAGTAGGGCAGCAGTAAATCTGCCCTAAAGCCACTTTCTAACTGTAAATCATCATTATGGAGGATTGGCTTTCTGCTCATGGTGACATGTTACCCAGAGAAGTGACCGGAAGGATGGGAAGTGTTTTCTACAGTACCAGCTTCGCCTGGCATGATTCATTTCTGTCCTCCTCTCTACCCAAATTAAAGTTTAGTTTTTGGTAGTGAGGCTCAAATCTTCCACAGCAGTGAAATCTCTCGACTCTGCTGTATAACAGATACCCCTCATTATGTCCAGGAGATAAATGTTTTTGGAGTGATCCCTTTGGTTTTGTCAATGCTACTTTATATTGAATATTTGCATACACAACTTGTATGTACACATGTGTTCATGTAAAGATATGATAGCTACAAAATAGCAGGCCAAGCATTCACAAAATATCTTAATAGTTATATGCCTTATATCTATAGCAAGATGAATTAAAATTATAATAAAAAGCTTGATTATCAATACATGTTTATTTTAATTGAACATTTTATTGTAGAAACAAATTCAGAAAAACAAATATGAAACTTAGTGACTTATTGCAGGTAGAAACCTTCTAACCTCTGCTCAGCTAAAGAAACATTATTTTTTCAACAAATAGTTCACTTCACCAAGTTTTTGATGATTTTTCAAATCTACAATTTCAGTCCATTAGTCTAGTTTCCCTTTTTATAACTTTCTTCTTATTATCATTTATTTACTGAAGATTACAAACCTTTACCATGCATGCTTTTTCAGTGCCAGGATAATGCTGATTGTCTTCTCTCAGTGGAGGTCAACATTTCTCTGTCTATAACTTTCCTAAACTTGGGCAAATTGATCCAGAGGAATTACAAAATTAGATACAATCCTCTTGATGAGATTGTAGGGTCACCTTTTGGAGGCAGAACATTTAGTTCTTTTACTGTGAGTTGAACAGACACTGATGTGCAGATTTATTAATATATATTGTCTCAAAATGCTGTGATGATCAACTCCATGTTCTCATTTTCATTTTTATATATGATAACTTTAAAAAGAAATGCCTACTCTTAGCTAATATGTGACAGTCAGTACTTACAATTCTATAGAATTCTTGAATATACAATTCTATAGAATTCTTGAATATACAATTCTATATCATTGCTTGATATTTTAGACCAATTTTTTTTTAAGAAACTGAGATTCTTACCACACTCCAAATATTACACAAACATGTATATGTTTTTTGATAGCTATTATTAGTAACTTGCAGTTTAGCATATTGGGTGTTTTGTACCCAGTTGCAATTATTATCATTCTTAAAACATATATTGTCCCAGCATCAGCCAGTGGGAGCCTTTTGAAATTGATTACTGAGTTCTCTTGACACAACTCCAATAGATCTTTATAGTTCCCTTGGCTATCTAGCATGACAAGGTGCTCCAATTTCATCTTATTTATTTTCTACCATAGACCTGGAACTGCCAGGCTTTCAAGAGACTCTAGGTTTTTTTAGTGGAAATGATATTTTAAGACCACCATATGCATCCACTAGAGATTCTTAAGAGTCCCAGTTGTTGGGTTGTTATTTCTAGGCCTTTTTAGAGTTGAGAGCTAGTGTGTATGTGCGTGTGTGTGTGTGAGAGAGAGAGAGAGAGAGAGAGAGAGGAAGGGGGGGGCGGAGAGAAGGGAGCATACAGGCAGATACTTCTGATTCCAATACAGTACTATGGAGTTTATTAAAGTATACCTCTTCTATATTAATATGTATTTCCTTTCTGCCATCATTAAGAACCCAATTCTCAAGGATACAGGGAAAGGTAGAATGCAACTGCAATATATTAACAATATAATACCAACACTGCTAATATGTAGTGAAGTTATTTCTAAAAATTCCTTGCATATACCCTTATTTTGTCAAGTGCACTGTTTTTAATCTTTCAGAGCATACAACTATTTAAAAAATATATATTCAAAATATATTTTGAGTAAAATGGCCATTTCAAAGTATATAAGTATATGCATACATAAATGCTAATACATTTAGAATATACTGCTGGTAACGTATGTCATACTTAGTAACTCAAATTCTAAGTAAAACTCATCACAGTTAGACTCTAAAACCCTAAAAACCAACATTTATTCCATCCTATTCTTTAAACATATAACGAATATACATATAATGATGCATTTTCTGTATTTTTCTCTTTTTTTGAGAAAGAACAATTTATTCTTAACAATTCTCATATAAGCATCAAGCAGGAAGTGGAAGAAGAATCCCAGGTTTCTAGGATATACTCATCAAATAGGAGCAAATTAAGATATAAAGGATTTCTAGTAATCAAGACATTAAAAAGCCATCAAACCAATTCAACCATCAAACAAGATATAAAAAGTCAATCTTTTTATCAGAAGAGAGAACAAACTGAACAGTTATTAGCATTGATGATATAACTTAAGTATTGAGATTCTAGCAAGTTGACTTACAGGAACACAAGCACAGATTTTATTTTCATGGTCAGAGCATCCAACTATTACACACCACGTTCTCCTTTAACCTTCATCAGTAACTCTGCGCTTAATGCTTGTTGCCAGTCCTTCTGTCACAGTTTCTCTGACTCTAAAGGTTGGCATCTATATTTTGCTTACTATGCATTTTATTTGCGGAGTCAGCTTCACACCTTCACCGATGCATGTCCTTCACTCACCCTGCCTCAGAGTTTTGGTGCTGACATCCTGTCACCTTCTTTCCTATCTCCTCTTTTTTGCTTCCCACCCTGTCCTCATTGCCTCTGCTAAGCAGTATATTTTCTGCACAATCTAAGAATTATTCTTGTGTTTTCCCAGTTTGTTTTCTTTGGTTATTAATTTCCACAAATAAATGAAACTACCCGGTACCTGTCTGTCGCTTTCTGACTCATTTCACTTAACATGATCACTGCAAGATTTTCCCACTTTTCTTAGAGCTTTCATCTTGTGTTTCCTATTGTTTCTAACCTTCCATGGTGATAATATCATTTTGATTTATGTTAATGATACCAGGCCATTAACAGTAGAAAAATATATTTGAAAAAGAGCTAGCTACTTTTCCTGTCACTGTAGTCTTGCAAAATTTTAGAAAGCTAAGTAGCACCTTGAGATTGATAGTGAAACAGGGTCTAAAAAAAGACTTTCTGACTATAACTTTAACTGTGGAGGTGCCTAGTTCCAAGTGCCATTGTCTCTTGCTTTAGGAATGCAAATGTTAACAAGGACTTGTTAGACTTGAGAATGGCCTTGACTAAAATATCCTTTCAGAAAGATTCAAGGTAATGTGATAACTCCAGAGCTGTTCCCAGGAAACAAAATTGAAACATATAAATACTGGTTGGGGACAATGAAAGGGGATCGGCCATTTGGGGATCAGCCAATTTTCAGGGACTTTGGAGGATGAAGATGTGAGCCACGTAAGTTGACCATGTGGCGAAGGCCTAAGGCCTGCAGTCTTTGGCAGGCCCAGACTAGCAGCATGTGTGCTAAAGAAAGCTGAGGAGTTTGGAGATCTGAAGTCTGTGACGGAGTTTGTCTTATGAAGCTTAACTCAAATATTTCTGAAAAGGCCATGTTAGCCAAGCTTGAGAAGAAAATGAACCTCGCTGGTTCCGGTACTTTGGAATTTGTTTCTACTACTTGGAGGAGGTCAAGGAGAAGACAGCATGGAGGAGCTGGAGCACACCAAAGGAAGCATGTCTGGAGCATGCACTGATGAACTCTGACTGACTGGACATTGATGAGATGATCAGGACTAAAAGACTATGGGTTTTGGACAGTCTGGGAGAAGGACTTCAGGCAATGTTGAGAAAGGTTTGGGACAATGTTGAAGTAACTGGAGCTTTTCTAATATGTTTCTTTTTGTAGTAAATAGGAATTTACTTTGTTTAGCAATAAATTAGTCTGCACTCTAAGAGTCTTGTTTTGGCTTGGGATTTTGGTGAGAAGGTTGCAGATGGTGGAAACAACCTAGGTTTGAAAGAGGGTAAATTGAGGCAAACTAGTATAAGGTGTAAATTGTAGTTTTTCAAGTTTTTTTTTTTTTTTCTACCGTCTTTGGAACTGGGAGCTAAGAAGAGGCTGGCTGGCTTTGCATATCAATAGTAGGTGGTCAGGAGAAATGCTAAGTAACTGCTTTGAGTCCACTTCCTGGGGAAAAGTAGGCAGGTGATTTAAGCTGTAAGTCAAAAGCCAGCTTTTTCTGACACAATCATTATGATTTCAAATCTTTGGTCATTTCTGAATGTTTTTCAAATGGCTTAGAAACAGCACCATGTTGTTTGACTCTTTGTGGACCTCTATCAGGAATGTTTGTCATCTTATTCAGATATAGTTTTGATCATAAAGAATAATTTGTTTTTCTTATCATAACTTTAAATGGAATCTGACTTTTTAAAAATGATAGGGGGCACCATCCCCCCTGGGTGTCATTGTCTCCTGTTTAATATTGCAGATTATAAGGAAGACATGCCAAAATGTGAGAATGGCCTTAATTAGAATTTCCTTTCTGAAAGACACAAGAGGAAGGAAGGAGGAAAACAGGGTTTTTTTTTCTTTGTAATGTAATAATTCAGGAGCTGTTTCTGGAAGGTAGGAAAAACAGAAAGAAGATATTGAAAGTGGGTAAAAAGAGACTTTCTGACTTTATTTAACTGTTTACCCCTATCCGCCTGCTTCTCTCTCCAAAGCAGGCTACAAGCAGTACTTAACTGGATACAGCTATCTGCCTGCTTCTCTCTCCAAAGCAGGCTACACACTCTTCATTAGCATTTTCACTGATCACCTTTACCATTGATATGCAAAAGCCAGCCAACTGCTCTCTGCTTTCAGCTCTAAAAACTGCAGAAAAGAAAAACTTTAATACACAGTTTAAACTTTCCACTCGTGGGTCCTTACCACCA
>PVHY01024735.1:0-19267 GCA_004024945.1 Uropsilus gracilis | reverse complement strand
CCTCCCGGGGGCTGGAGCCGGCGCCTATGACCTTCAGCAACTATGTACCTGAGGGTCGTGGAGATGGGCGGGTCTCCGGAGGAATGTGGAGGTGGGGCTTGGCTCCCAGGGGCGGCGGGGGTGGCGAGCGGCGAGGGGGGTGGCTCCCAGGGGCGGCGGAGGTGGCGTGTGGCGAGCGGGTCCTAATCCCTAATCTTTCTAGGGTTTTTATCATGAGTGGATGCTGGACTTCGTCAAATGCTTTCTTTGCAGCTATTGACATTATCATGTGGTTTTTGTTTTTCTCTTTGTTGATGTGGTGGATTTTGTTAATTGATTTCCAGATGTTGAACTATCCTTTTGCCCCTGGGATAAATCCCACTTGGTCATGGTGAATGATTCTTTTTATGCATCATTGGATTCGGTTTGCCAGGATTTTGTTTAAGATTTTTGCATCTATGTTCATTAAGGAAATTGGTCTATAGTTTTCTTTCCTTGAGCTTTCTTTATTTGGTTTTGGTATGAGTGTGATGTTGCTTCATAGAATGTGTTTGGCAGTTTTCCTCTCTCAATTTTTTGAAAAAGCTTTAGTAGTGCAGGCTTTATTTCTTCTTTGAATGTCTGGTAGAATTCATTTGTAAGGCCATCAGGTCTGGGCTCTTGTTTTTTAGGTAGAATTTTGATGACTGATTCAAGTTCACTGCTAGTGATTGGTTTATTTAAGTTCTCTATATCTTCTTTGTTTAATTTTGGAGAGTTGTATCTTTCCAAGAATCTGCCCATCTCATCCAGGTTGTTGTATTTATTTCCATATAGTTGTTCATAGTAATCTCTTATTATACTTTGGATATAAAAAATATATATCTTTTGTGTCTGTTGTAATTTCTCCTCTTTCATTTTTGATTCTGTTTATTAGGATTTTCTCTCTTCTTTCCTTTGTGAGCTTCGCAAGGGGCTTATCAATTTTATTTATTTTTTCAATTAACCACCTTTTGGTTTTGTTAATCTTTTGGATATTCTTTTTGTCTTCTAGATTATTTATTTCTTCTTTTATTTTTGTTCTTTCTTGCCTTCTGCTTGGTTTTGGGTTTTTTGTTGCTCTTTTTCTAATTTTTCAAGTTGGTAGATTAGGGTTTTTTTTTTTTTGTTATTTTCTTTGTTTTTGATATGGGCCTGTATTGCTATGAACCTTCCTCTTAGATATGCTTTTGCTGCATCCCAGACATTTTGGAATGCGGTGTCTTCTTTATCGTTTGTTTCAAAGTAAGTTTTAATTTCTTCTTTAATTTTTTCAATTACCCATTCTTCCTTTAGAAGCATGTTGTTCAGTCGCCAAGTGTTAGGTGTTCTTGCTTTCTTTTCATTCTCGATTTCTAGTTTGATACCCTTATCGTCTGAAAAAAATGTTGGTGTTATTTTAATCTTTGTGTATTTATTCATTTTTGCCTTGTGGACTAGTATGTGGTCAATTTTAGAGAATGATCCATGTGCATTTGAGAAGAAGGTGCATTCTGTTCCTTGTGGGTGTAGCATCCTGTAGATGTCTACTAGGTCCATTTTTGTCTAGGCCTTCTTTTAAAGCTTTTGTGTCCTTGTGTAACTTTTGTTTTTTTGATCTATCGTTTGTTGAGAGAGGGGTGTTGAAATCTCCTACATATGTGTTTTCATCTGTATTGTTTTCAGTTCTCTTAGTCGCTGTCTTATGTATCTTGGTATATGTTGAAAATTGTTATATCTTTTTTGTTGGTTGACCCTTGAAGCATTATGTAGTGACCTTCTTTATCCTTTGATACTTTTTAATTTGAAATCTGCTTTGTCTACTATAAGTATGGCTACTCCTACCTTTTTGGGGTGGGCATTTTCTTGTAGAATTGTTTTCCATCCTTTTACCTTCAACCTATGCTTGTCTTTTGGAATCAGATGTGTTTCTTAGAGGCTGCAGAATGTTGCTTTCTGTCTTTTAATCCAGTCTGCAACTCTGTGTCTTTTGATTGATGAGTTTAGCCCATTCACATTTAGAGTAATTATTGATGTTTCAGGGTCTAACAGTGGGTTCCTGGTGGTCATTTGGGGTTCTGTTTTAGTTTATTCTTTCTTTTCTTTTTATTGTTCATTCTTTTTATTCTTCTGCAGGTTTTGATCTTAAGGTCTCTTTCAGGAGTTCTTGGAGAGGGGGTTTGGTGGTAACAAATTACTGTAGGCTTTGGGAAGATTCTGGTTTTTCCTTCATAAAGGAAGGACAGCTTTGTTGGATAGGGAATTCTTGGTTGGCACTTTTTGTTGGTGTGTTTTGAAGATGTGGTGCCATTCTCTCCTTGCTTGGAGTGTCTCTTCTGAGAAATCTAAGGTCTGTCTGGCTTTTGTTTTTAGGTAGAGTTTTGATAACCTCTTCAATTTCACTGCTTGTGATTGGTTTGTTTAATTTCTCTACTTCCTCTTTGTTTAGTTTTGGGTGGTTTTATCTTTCCACTACAACAACCTCTTCGAGGTTGTATTTGTTTGCATATAGGTGTTCGTAGTAATCTCTTATTATCCTTTGGATTTCTGATGTGTCTCCTGTAATTTATCCTCTTTTATTTGTAATCCTGCTTATTTGAATGTTCTCTCTTCCTTTCTTTGTGAGGTTTGCAAGAGGTTTGTCAATTTTATTTATTTTTTCAAAGAACTAACTTTTGGTTTTGTTCATTTCTCGATAGTCCTTTTGGTATCTAGATTGTTTCTGCTTTTATTTTTATTACTTCTTGTCTTCCCCTGGGTTTTGGGGTTTTTTTGGTTGTTGTTCCTTTTCTAGTTTTTTGAGTTGAGATATTAGGTTATTTCTTTGGTTGTTTTCTTGCTTTTTGATATGAGCCTGTATTGCTATGAGCCTTCCGCTTAATAATATTTTGCTGAGTCCCAGATATTTTGGAACAATGTGTATTCTTTTTCATTTGTTTCAAAGAAGATTTTTTAATTTCTTCTTTAATTTCCTCAGTTACCCAGTCTTCACTTAGTAACATGTTATTCAGTCTCCATGTTTTGGGAATTCTTTTTACTTTCTTTTCATTGAAGATGTCTAGTTTGATGATCAGAGAAAAAAGTTGTTACTATTTTAATGCTTGCATAGCTGTTAATGTTTGCCTTATGTCCTAACATGTGGTTAATTTTTTTGAATGATCTGTGTGCATTTGAAAAGAATGTGTATTCTTTTCTTTGGGGGTGCAGTGTCCTGTAGATATCTGTTAGATTCATATGGTCTAGATCTTCATTTAGGGCTTTTGTGTCTTTGTTTAGTTTTTGTCTTTATGATCTGTCCTTTGGTAGAGTGGTGTGTTGAAATCAATTATCCCCTATGTATTTTCATCACTGTCTGTTTTCAGTGCTGTTGTTTGATGAATTCTGATGCTCCTTCATTTGGTGAGTATATGTTAATAATTGTTATGTCATTGTTATGTATTGTCCCTTTTACCAATATATAGTATCCTTCTTAATCCCTTGTCCCCTTTTTTAGTTTATAGTCTACTTTATCTCTTATTAGTATGGCTACTCCTTTCCTCTGGGAATGTTTGCTTGTAGAACTTTTTCCCAGACCTTTACTTTTAGTCTCTGCCTATCTTTTGTTTCTAAGTGTGTTTCCTGCAGGCAGCAGAATGTTGGGTTTGTTTTTTGATCTTCTCTGCTACTCTGTGTCTTTTGATTGCTGAATTTAGACCATTGACATATAGGGGGATGATTGATACTTGTTCTTCTGGTGCTGACTTTTGGAGGGTCATTCTGAGGTAGTGTTTCCTTTTTTGTTTTTTTCTATTACTAATATTTGAGATTCTGAAGTCAGTTTTTGGTTGTCATTTTCAGGTTCTGATAAGTTTCCTTGTTTTGGTCTTTCTGTTTATTCTGTTGGTTTTAATATTAGGGCTTCTTGCAAGATTTCTTGGAGTGGTGGGTTAGTGGTAGTGAATTTCTGGAAGCTTTGCTTGTCTGAGAATGTTTTTATTCTTCCTTCATAGAGGAAAGAAAGCTTCGCAAAGTACAGTAATCTTGGCTGGCATTTTGTGCTTTGGATTTTTTTGAAGATATGACTCCATGCTCTCCTTGCTTAGAGTGTCTCTTCAGAGAAGTCTGAAGAGTCTAATAGGTTTTCCTTTGAATGTTATCTGTTTCTTTTCTCTAGCCAATTTCATTACTTTTTTTCTTATCCTGGACTCTTGGGAGTTTTACGATGATGTGTCTTGCTGTGGTTTTTCTTTCATTGTAGTTTGGTGTTCTTTTAACTTCCTGGATGTTAAATTTCCTTTCTTCAGGATTGGGATGTTTTCCTCCATTATTTCTTTAAATAGCCTTTCAGTACCTATGTGCCTCTCTTCTCCTATTGGGGTTCCCATAGATCTCATGTTTACCTTCTTTAAGGAATTGGACAGATCGCTGAGTTTTTTCCTATTTTCTTACATTGTGTCTCTCTTTCTCTGTCTTCATTCTTCTGCTCAAGGGTACTCATTCATTCTTCAATTTTGTCCAGTTTGCTTTCATAAGTTTTCCCTGTGTTATTGAGCTCTTCTGTTGCTCCCTTTAGAGATTGGGTTTCTTTCTGATTCTTGTTTAGGTATTCAATTTTATTATTCAATTCCTCAATTATTTTAACTTTGTTGATGTTTTCTTTTTTTAATTTTGCCCATTTCTTCTTCTAACTTGTTCAGTTTTTCTGCCATGCTCACTTCTTTTTCTTTGTGTTTTTCTAATTCTTCTCTTAGCTCTTTGTATGCTTCTAACATGCATAGGTTCAGTTCCTTGCCTGGGAGGTGGTACATTTCTTCAATGTTATATTTGTTAGTTTTTAGAGTTTGTCTTTCCTTCACTGGTATATTGGTTTCTGTGGGGTTTTCTGGGGTATTTGCCTTTTTCCTCTTTCCTGTGCTTTGCTTTCACACTCCCCCCACATAATGAGTGACTATGTCTCTAGCATTGGCAGGCATGATGACTGGAGTCTTCTAATAGTTTGTAGTTGATTCTATCTTTGTGTCTATGTAGCTGAGGTGAGTAAATTTTTGTTTCCTTTGGTTGATTTAGGTGGGCAGTTCCTTTTGAGCATGTGTGATAGATGGAGTGGTTGCTATGGTACACTTTGTCTTCTTTTCTTGTATTTTTAACCTTTTAGGCTGTTGGGACAACAGGTCAATTCTGCATTCTCTTAAGAGGGGCTCTAGTTAGTAGATGCCATAGAGCTTCTTCTGTGGTTCTTTTTGGAATAGGAGTATATGTGTCTTTTGTTGTTGTTCTTTTTGTCTTTAGTCCTGTTGTGATATTGTCTGTGCTGGGGCAGTGAAGCAGTCCCAGCACTCTAGCCTCTCTTGCGGTTGCTAGGCGACCAAGGAAAACTCTTGCCCCAACTTGGGACTGGTTTGAAGGTGATGCCTTCCTGGCTGGTTGGGGTCTTTTTCCTCCCACTAGTGTCTAATTCTTAAGATGACTTCTTGATTTAGTTACTTTTTCGTTTTTATGAGTTGTATGAGTTCATTGTAGATCTGGATTATAGCCCTTTGTTGGAGATACAAATTGAAGTGTTTTGTCATTTATTAGTATTACTTTTGTTTTAATGGGAGATTTTTTAATTTGAGCAGAGGTATTGTAATTCACTTTGACTGTACTTGTCTTTGTTTTTTTTCTCTTTTTCCCTAGCCACTAGAGTCAAGGCCCTAAAGATATCCCTGTATCCTGCAGTCAATGTTACCAAGTGATTTTCCTAACTTTTTCTTTTATGGTTTCAGACCTTACTTGTAAATCTTTAATTCATTTGAGTTACTTTTTATGTATCATGGAGATACATATGGCTGTCTAATTTCCTCAACATCATATTTTGTGCAGAATTTACTGTGTGCCTTTGAATGTATCAACTGGAGTCAAGGTACCAGGACATAAAACACATCAATACATATACACACAATAATAAGATAACAACCTGAAATTTAACAACAGACTTGATGATATTTTAAGTAATGATTAAAATATCATAAATAAAAAGATATACATTAAACAATATATGCAAAATAAAGGAACATCAGATTATATAAGACAAATATATTAAGACATATCTTGCAATACAATAGTAGTTAAAGTTTTTAAAACTCTCTAACATCACTGGAGCAATCAACCAGACATAAAAAAATTAGAAAATAACTGTCTTCAAAAAGCAGTTAAAACATGTTAACAATGGGCATTTTTAAGAGATTACACTACAAAAATTTGCTAAGTACACATTCCACTAAAGCACATGAAACACATTCTCAATAATAGATCACAACTTGGTCACAAAAGCAAGCATTGGTAAATTCATGGATTTTAAAATCATATCATTTCTTGTTTGATCACATTATATCATAAAGAATAAGGAGAAGAACCCAGATATTTAAAGAATGAACAATATACTACTGAAGGACTAGTGGCTAAATGAAAAATCAAAAGATATCTATAAATATCTAGAGGAAAATGAAAATGAAGACATTAACCACCAGAACCTATGACAAACAATAAAAGTAGTACTAAGAGGAATGTATGTAGCAATAACCAAAACTGCATCAAGGAACAAAAGGAATTTCAAATAACTAGTTGAACATAACATGTCAATTCACTATAAAAACAAGAACAAATAAAATTAAAAGCCCTGCTACAAGAAGAAAATATTAAAGAAGAGAAATAAGCAAAACTGAAGGAAAAGGACATTTCAAAATAGTTATGTAATCAAAAATTGATCCACTGAAAAGATAGACAAAATAGACAAATTTCTAGGGGAATGTGTTAAAATTAATATTGACTAAAGTTCTGCTATTATCTATTTTAGGGAAGGATGACTAGAAATAAATGTGTAAAGTTCATTTCTGATATTGTTGACTTTGAATTCTATAACAGCACCAATAGTAAATCAACCATGTTTTGGATTTGAATAAAAATTTTGATGCAATATTAGTGGATTTCTAATTCATTGTTTTCATATAAGAAACAGATTTTTTAGGCTGATTTTGTGGACTGCTTCCTAGCATTGATTTTTTTCAAAAAGTTTTTGGTAGACTTGCAGGTGTTTCAGTATGGAGACTATTGATTATTGTCAAAGATATCACCTCAAATCCATAACAGTTCATATCAAAAAGAGCAGAACCAGTTTTGGAATGCATGTGGAGCTAGGAAACCTTCATAACTGTTGGTAAAAATGTAGACTGGTTCAGCCCCTATATAAAGACTATGGAAGTTTCTCAAAATATTACAAATATATCTACCTTATGACCCAACAATTTCACTCTAGTTGTCTATCCAAAGATTGTACAAGCACTAAATATAAGGGATATTTGCAATCCTATATTAATTGAAGTTCTGCTCTTATATTAATTGAAGTACTATTTATAAAAGCCAAGTTATGAAAATAGCTAAGTGTCCAGTGAGTAAGAAATTGTGCTAAAGGAATACTACTCAACTGTTTTTTAAAAAGCATGATATCTTGTATAACAGTGATTGAAAATTGGAGACTATACAAAGAGAAATAAGTCAGAAGGATAAAGACAAATGTAAGATTCCACAGATCTGTGGAATATAAAGAAGCCAATCAAAGGAACAGACAAACCCAAACAAAATCACCCTTGAAATCTGATTACAGAACTGAAACTATTGGAAGGAATGTGGAAGTTAGGCACATAGTGGGAATGATGACCAGTAAAATTTGAGGAAGAATTGGGGGGTCTTTGTAAGTGTCTATGGTATGCTAACACATGTGCGAAATATGTGAGCCCATATCTCTAAGTTTTATACAATGTTACTTCAAGTTATAATCATCAAAAATAATATTACTTTGATAAGTGTTCTTTAACATTAATGTTCCCTAGTCAATTATCTATCCAGGTTATCCTTCCTTTGTTGGTGGCTGAAACACTTAGTACTATTAATGTGCTGCTGTCATTTTCTTTTTAGTTCTGTAAATATTTGTCTTATGTATCTTCATGTTCCCATGTTGTGTACCTCCATTAATGACATTGTATTTTGATGTTTGAAACCTTCATCATCATATAATGTCCATTTCTGACTTGTATTCTGTCTTTTCTCTTATATTAAAAATCTGCATTATTTTTTATAAGTATAGCTCCCTTTTTATTCTATTTGCAAGAATTTATTCTTCAACATTATTCTACTCATATCCTAATACCTGAATTATAAACTTAGATGCTACTTTTAGTAGGAGCTTGTTTGTTTTATCTAGTTAGCCATTCTAAGTCTTATACATGGAGAAGCTAACCATTCATACTTAAGGCAACTAAAGAAAGGTAGCATTCATACTGATATTTTGCTAATTTTTACTTTGGCTATATTCTTTGTTTCTGTTTTTATCCTTGTCCCTTTTTCTCTATTCCCTTGAAGTTTGATGGCTATTTTTGGTAATGTGATTACCTTCCTTTTTCACTTTTTCTATGCATTTACTATCAGTTTTTGCTTAAATATGGGTATTACTCATCATAATGAAATCCCAGAAATAACTTGTATATGCTTTTTTTTTATGTTTCTTGTTTTTCATTTTCTTGGTCCCTATGAATTCTGTTGCTATTTTTCTCAGATTATATCAGGACTCAGATTACTTCCTTTCAAATTCACTAAAATATTATATTAAAACTATTAAATGTGTTGCCTTACAGGAAAATGCTGAGTGGAACAGAAATTCCTAATAAGAGATGATATGGAAAATCTTTAGAAGGAGTTTACACATACAAAGTCACAACCAGAAACTTATACACACACAAATATACTAGGCAAAAGAGGGATCAATAAATAGAAAAAATACATAATAAATCTCTTATTTAAGAAGTATATAGTTTAATACTTTATTTGGATAATAATGCCTTGTAAGAAATTAATCTTTATTTTTCACTCCTAGCCATAAACATCACTACATGGTACAACACAATCATACATGGATTACAAAATTTTATCTTCTGGGATTATCCAAAGAGCCAGGACTGCAACCCCTCATTTATGGGCTTTTACTTTGCATGTACCTAATCACCGTGTTTGGGAATCTCCTCATCATCCTAGCTACAATCTCAGACTCTCAATTGCATACACCCATGTATTTCTTCCTTTCCAACCTTTCTCTTATAGACATAGGTTTCACCTCCACCACCATCCCTAAGATACTACTGAATATGCAGACACAAACCAAAGTAATAACTTATGAAGGTTGCATCTCACAGATGTATTTTGCATTATTCTTTGGAGTTTTGGATGACTTTCTCCTGACTGTGATGGCCTATGACCGTTATGTGGCCATCTGCCACCCTCTGCACTACATGGTCATCATGCATCCCCGCCTGTGTGGACTTATGGTTCTGGTGTCCTGGATAATTAGTGCCTTACATTCTTTACTACATAGCTTAATGGTATTGCGGCTTTCTTTCTGTGAAGAACTGGAAATTCCACATTTTTTCTGTGAAATCAGTCAGATGTTCCAACTTGCTTGTTCTGACACCTTTCTTAATGATGCAGTGATGAATTGTTCAGCTGCACTATTTGGTGTCGGTCCTTTTGCTGGCATACTTTACTCTTACTTAAAGATTGTTTCCAGTATACGTGGAATCTCATCAACTCAGGGAAAATATAAAGCATTTTCCACCTGTGCGTCTCACCTTTCAGTTGTATTCTTATTTTATTGTACAACCTTAGGTGTGTACATTAGCTCTACTGCCACCCACAGTTCACACTCAAGTTCAGCAGCCTCGGTGATGTACACCGTGGTCACACCTATGCTGAACCCCTTCATCTACAGTCTGAGGAACAAAGACATCAAACAGGCTCTGAAAAAACTCTTTGAGAAAGAATCTATGAAAGGACTGGTTGTCATGAAGTGAAAGAATTTCCCTTGACTGGAGAACTAAACACAATGGAATAAGAAATTGTGAATGCTGAATTTTCTCATTCTATTTATTTTCTAGAATCTCTGATTTTTTAAAATCAACTCTCTATATAATTTGGATTACTCATACAATCACACATTCTTCTCTTACATATAGAGTTTTTAGTTCTTTCCATTTCCTAAGTTCTCAATTTTTTTTCCAACTGTAAATCAGGAGTATTGGGAAATTTCCATGTACTTACTGGGGCAGATGGCTTTCTTAAGAATAACTTCTTAAACAACACAGTACTCCATTTTATCGAAATGTTGGTGAGTTGCATTGCTCACATAGAACAAATTATACTTATCAACAAAATCTATCTATAGTTTTTGTACCTGGAAATGTAAAGAATTCACAGATTCATTCCATTCCATTCATCCCATTCATTCCATTCATTCATTCCAATTTGGCAAGTATAAACTTACCAAGTATGATACACTGTTTTAATTTGTGATATATATTTGAAAATTTATTTCATTACTATAAATTGAATTCTTATCTTTGAATGAGTACTTATGTTAGCATAGGCAATACTTTTTTCCAGACCATATTTTGCTCTCCTTTATTATCCCCCTCCTTCTATTCTTTCTCTCATCATCACCTTTAGTAACAAACACATTCCCTAATTTCTTGATCTTATGCTATTATCTAATAACTGGTAAGAGCAGGTGGGCAGAAGTTAATTATGCATAACAATGCTACATGACTCAAGGCATTAACTGTCTAAGGAAAATGAGACATAGATTAAATAAAAATTACACAATGATACCCAACATCTAAGTACATGATGAGGCTCCCTTTTCCTTTGGACATATTCTAAAATAGTTTTACATAAATAGCATAAATTCAGAAAGCCTGAAAGTAAATATGTAGCTTTAACAATGGGTAACTAGAGAAAAACACAAACCGACAAATGGGTGAGTCCAAAAGTAAAAGAAATTGGGTATTTACAGGCACTGAATTGGACCACCTAAGCTTCATGGCAGAGTAAGCTGCATCAGAAAATACAAGCTTAAATATGTCTAAAAAAAATCTGATCCATCTATGTAATCTTTCCACATAAGAATATCTCATTACCCATCACATACATTATTGGTAGTAGGTGCTGCATGAAGTAAAACATTAACACACAAAATACTGAGCAGAATGCTAAATAATACTAATCAGAAATATTAAAAGTATGGAATGAAAAAACAAAATAATAAAAGAGATGAAAGTGTTTATATATACAAATGATAATTTGACACTAATATCCAGAGTACTGGACATATAGAAAGATTGATCAAAAAGACACACTTCAGCATACATTAGGTAAGAACAAACAGATAAAAGAAAAAGACAGAAACCAAATGACTTCACTAACATATGGGATACAGTGAAAAAATAAACAAAAGACTTGGGGAAAAGTCAAAACAACCTAAGCACCAAACTGAAGAGCACAACTTTGAGCAGGAGGGAAAGGGGGGGGGATGGAGGGGAGGGTGGGTAAATACTGGGGATTACAATGTTGTGAAATTTATATATAAATTAAAAAAATTATATAAAAAAGAAAAATATCAGAAAGCAAATGAATAAAAATCCCAATATCATTTTTAAAAGAGATAGAACAAATATTACTGAAATTCATATGGAATAACAAAAGACCTTGAATATCAAAATGCCTCCTGACCAGAAAAAAAGAGAACAGAGGAATTACAATTCCAAACTTCAAACTATACTACAAAACCATAATAATTAAAACAGCATAGTACTGGTACAAAAACAGACAATCAGACCAATGGAACAGAATTGAGTGCCTGGAAATAAAACCAAACATACATAGTCAACCAATCACCAACAAAGGAGTGAAAAACTTACCTTGAAACAAAGATAGCCTCTTCAATAAATGGTGCTGGGAAAACTGGACTAAGACGTGCAAAAAAATGGACCAAGACAACTCCCTCACACAATTTAAAAAGATCAACTCAAAATGGATAAAAGCCTTAGATGTCAGACCCAAAACCATTCCATACATAGAGGAAAACTCGGGAAAAACCCTCCATGAATTACAAGTCAGAAATCCCTTTCTGGAAACATTTACAGATGGCAAAAAAATGAAGGAAAACATAGACAGATGGGACTACCTCAAACTAAAAAACTTCTGTACAGCAAAAAACACAACAGAAAAAAACAAAAAGAAGTCCAACTGAATGGGGAAAAATGTTCGCCCTCCACAATAGTGATAAGGGTTTAATAATGAAGACACACAAGGAACTCACACAACTAAACAAAAGCAAAATAAAAAGCCCAATCAAAAAATTGGGAGAACTAAAAAGACACTTCTCCAAAGAGGAAATACAAATGGTCAACAGGCACATTAAAAGTTGCTCAATGTCACTAACAATCAGAGAAATGCAAATCAAAACCACAATGAGATACCACCTTACAGCAGTAAGACTGGCCCACATCCAAAGAACAGGCAACAACAAGTGCTGGCGAGGATGTGGAGAGAAAGGAACACTCTTACACTGCTGGTGGGAATGTAAAGTGGTCCAACAATTATGGAAAGCTATGTGAAGGACCCTCAAATTAATGAAAATGGAACTACCATTTGACCCAGAAATTGCTGTCTTGAGAAATCTACCCACAAGAGACCTCAATGTGGGTACAAAGGGACGCCAGTGCTTGGATGTTTACTGCAGCACTATTTATAATTGCAAGGACTTGGAAGCAACCTAAATGCCCCCAAACAGATGACTGGATGAAAAAAAAATGTGGTATATATACACATGGCGTATCACTCATCAGTTCAAAATGACAAATTTGATGATTTTATGACAACATGGATGCACTTAGAAGAAATCCTATTAGCAGAAATAAGTCAAAAAGAAAAAGACAGAAACAAAATGGTTTCACTAATATATGGGATATAGGGAAAAACTAAACAAAAGCCATGAGGAAAAGTCAAAACAAGCTAAACACCAAACTGAAGCACACAACTTTGGGCAGGGAGGAAAGGGGGGGACTGATGGAAAGGATGGGGGGGTAAATCCTGGGATTACAATGATGTGAAATTTATATGTAAATAATTTTTGAAAGAAAGAAAGGAAGAAAGAAAGAAGAAAAATGAAAGAAAGAAAGAGAGAAAGAAAATGAAGAATGGCAGTAACAAAGTCCCATTATCACCCTAATATGGATGGTATGAACTTACTAATCATAGCACAGAATGGCACTTTATAAGAAAATGAGCTATCTCTATTGTGCACACAAGACTTTATACTAAACCAAAAAACAACATACACCAAAGTAAAAGTATCAATCACAATATTTCAAGTCAAAAATACAGGAAAAAAATTAAATGAAAGCTATAACAGCTACTCTTTTATTTATTAATTTAGACGTTAAGCAAAAAATGTAATTAGTCACTACAAAAAATGAACACAAATAATAATCAAGGGGACAATCCATCAAGAAGCAATAGCTATCAGTAATATTTATACACCACATAGAGATGCACTTGCATACATAAAACAGTTAGGCTGAAACAAGTCATTGATGAAACTAACATATATTCTTATTTGAAAATACTAATAAAATTGACAAAATGCTATACTTAATAAGAAAAAAAAACAGTGAACTTAAATAAAAAGGATCTGCCATGAAGAGACAACTTAAGCATATTGTAAAAATACAAAGGACTATATGAGGCTACTAAGAAAATTTATATGCATAAAACCAGATCAAGCCAAACAAATATAGATAACTTTTTATACCCACATAACTTTCAAAGCTCTTGAACTAATCAATCCCAAGTACAGAAATCAAATAAAAATAAAACTTACTAAACACAGAAGTCCAGGACTAAATGGCTTGACTAGTGAATTTTACAGAACTTACATAGATTTTAATACCAATACCTATAACATTCTTCTAAAATATTGATGGGAAAATCCTCCAAAACACTATAGGAGCTATATGAGGTTAATATTGCTATGATGCCAAAACCAGACAAGGACCCCCCCACACACACACACAAGAAAACTATAAATTGATATCTCTGATGAACAAAGATGCAAAAATCTTCAACAAAGTTGGGCAAATCATATATAACTCAATATTAAGAGAATCATACCTCATTACAAAGAGGGATAACTCATAGGTCTAAGGTGATTCCAAATGGTTGTCAATCAATACCACTAACTACATATGAAAGATAAAAATCATGTGATCATTTCAATGAATCCTAAAATTCAGTTGACATGATTTATACTCATTTTTGCTTAAATTCAATAAAATTACAATAAAAGGAATTAATTTTAATACAAGGGAGAAATCCACTTATAACATCACAGTCACAGGTGAAAACTAAAAACATTTCCCGTAAGACCAAGAACAAGAAGATTATGACCACTATTACCCTACTGCCCCAAAAAGAATTAGAGTAATTAAATAGAAACACAAAAGGATTCTAAATTGGAAAAGAAATAAAGCTATTACTACTTGATGATGACTTAATAATATACATAGAATATCCAGAAATAGAATGGCAGGAACCAAAATCAATAAGCAAAAATTGTTTCTTATGTATATGGCTATTTCTATATGCAAACAATGAATCAAAGAAAATTAAAAAGATGCTATTTTAATCACATTAAAGGTGAGAAAGTACCTGAAATGAACTTAACAAGTGAAGTGACTGAGCATAAAATGAAAATTAGAAGACATAGAATAATAAAAGACTGTATTCACTTCATTGTCACTTGACTCCTTAAGATAAGCAAGTCGTCGGTGGGGGAGAATTTTTCCTTTTTCAACCAGCGTACAACAAGTATTACATATACCAAGATGTTAGAGTAGAAAGAGTGGAATATACTAATGAGCAGACTTAGCTGAAATATCACCACTTCTCAGTCATTAAGTTCATCTAAACTAAACTTGAATAAATATTTTCCTTGAGAGCCTGTTTGGACATTATGGCAAGGGAGTTCAGTTACTTGTATACCCTTGACTGGGGGAAGTTCCATCTCCATTCAGGGAAAACCTTCTTTGATTTAGTACACAACTTCAGAAGGAACTGAACATGTATCAGTTAGGGAGGAAGGGGACACCCACCTAGGCAGCCAGATCAGCTGAATCAATCCTGGTGATCAATATAATGACATGTCACAGCCAGATTTCTCTCACATCCTAATTGCCTTGTTTCCTAAGATGGCACATGAAGTAATGCTACTTACTTATTAAGTGGGAAAGAACTTCAGTCTCTATCATCATATATCATCAAATAACCATTCTATCATGACACTTTCCTCTTAGTAACCCATGATTCCAAATAGGTGAGTCTGAGAAACCAGTGTTTACTAAGGGGAAGGTTCAGAGATCATGGGATCTGGAATTTTACCTGAGGCCACATGAAGATCTAACAAGTTTCATGCAAGGCTAAGAGATGATTGTGCTTATTTAACCAACTAATTCAAAATTTATATAAACACAGATGTATCCACTTGATTCAGTAGTGTAAGAATCATTGTGATAAATTAAGCAACAGGAGTGGAAGACTAACTGGATTATATTGTACATTGTAGTAAGCATAAAAATGTTTTAGCAGACACAAGAAAAGGGTCACTGAGGAGGTTTGTGATCCCTTGAACAAGAGATATATAGAGACACACACTTGAAGAGGATACTCAATGTCATAATCATAGATTGCAATTTCAGGTTTCCCTCTCTAAACAGGTTCTGGGGAGAAGAGAGCTAATCTCTGTGGAGGCACACACCCTTTCCTGAAGAGAATTATGTGTGCACAGGATCTGGGGTTCTCTCCATAAGCCAGGTTAAACTCCAATAAAACAAATGAACACAATACACTGGAATTGTTCTATTGAGCAATGCAGTGAGAGAACAACTGATTTGTTAAAAGTTGGAAAATTAAAAAAATAATTATAATTATTGAAAGAATATAAAAACAAAATTAAATTAATATTTAATAAAAATATAAAGATAAACACTAAACAAGAAAATACCACATGACCTAACAATTCTGATTTCAGGTAAATGAGGAATATTAAAGGAACAAATAAAAAAATTATGCTCTACAATGTTTATACAGCACCAAATATGGAAGTCAAGAAATGCATGAAACCTACCTAAGTTTACAACGAGGGTTGGATCAAGAAGTTGTGGTTTATCCATACAATGGGTATTATTCATATTAAGGAAAAATGAATGTTACCACTACAGCAAAATGGAATAGTACAAGGGAATCATAGGCACTGGAACAAATCAAAATGACAAAAATGAACATTGGCCATTTACATAGTGGACTATTTGAAAAAAAAATTTCATAAAAACTAACAGACCAAAAGAATGTTAGATATTTGAGGTTAAGGGACAGGAACATGCAAATGGAATCTAAAAATGAACAGGAATGGTGATGAGAAAAAAATGAATTTGGAGTCAGTAATGTTTTTAAGAAAAAAATAATATGTATTACGATAAATAAAAAATATAAATTAATAAAAATATAATAAATAGATTTATGATATCTACAGATAAAGACAGGACCCAGATGTAAGAGTAGAAAAAATAAATATTTTCAGCATATCTAACCAAAATGTGAAAAATTTCAGTGAATAACACTATATAAAAATGCCTCTTGTGCTGGCAAACAGGAATCCTGCCCCAAAACAGTCCACCTTTATCTGTACAGGCACCTCTGCCTGTTCCAAGGTAGCTTCTTGTCCTTTAAGAACTGCCCTTCTGTGGACAATGGAACATTCTCTTAGATCATTTACTCATTCATAGGACCAGCATCAACAAATTTGCAATGACTGAAATCATACCCACAAATTCCCCTGATCATAAAGGCATCAAGCTAGAAATCAATCATGAAAAGAAGGAAAGGAAGTCTCATATCTCATGGTGACTGAAGCCCTCATTAATGGAAAAGCCACTGGATTAACAAGGAAATCAAAGAAGAAATGAAAAAATATTTTGGGATGAACAACAAAATGGACATGTCCTTCCAGAATATAAGGGATGCTGCAAAAGAGGGAAATATATATATAAGAGGGAAATATATATATATATAATATATATATAAAATATATATATATAATATATAAGAGGGAAATATATAGCAATACAGTCCCACAGCAAAAAGCAAGGAAATACCCAAATAAACAACTTAATCTTACATCTGAGAGTGCTAGAGAAGAAACAAATATTAAAATCCAAAAGCAAGTAAGTAAGAGATAACAAAGTTCAAGTGAAAATAAATGAAAAGGGGGGGGGGGAACAATTCAAATGGTCATTAAAACAAAAAGCTCATTCTTTGAAAAGATAAACAAAATAGATGCACCTCTAGCCAGCCTCACAATGAAGAGAAGAGATAAATTCAAATAATATAATCAAAAATGAAAGAGAAGAAATTACAACAAAACAGAAGTTCTGAGAATAAAGACAACGAACGTCTATATGCAGCCAAATTCAACAACCTCGATGAAATGGACAAATTTTTAGACGTATATGTCTGTATTTCTAAAATTGGGTAAAGACATAGAAAACCCAAATAAACCAATCTCAAGCAGCAAAACTGAAACAGTATTCAACCTCTCCCTAAAACAAAAGCCCTGGACCTGATGGATTGACAAATGAATTCTATTAGAGGTTCAGAGATCAACCAGTGCATATCCAACAAACAGTATTTTTAAAAATAGAGAAAAATGGAATATTAACAAGTACATTCAACAAAGCCAAAATCACACTAATACCAAGATCAAACAAAGATAACACAAAGGGAATAACTAGAAGCTAATCTCCCTAATGAAAACAAACGCAAAAATTCTACACAAAATCCTAGCAAATATAATTCAACAATGCATGAAAGAGATAAAACACCATGAACAACTGGGATTCATCCCAAGGAAATAAGGCTGGTTCAACACCCAAAAATCAATTTATATAATCCAACACATCAACAACAAAAAAAAAAGAAAAACCACAAGACATATCAATAGATGCTGAGAAAACATTTGACAAATTTCAACATTCATTTATGATGAAGGTCCTTGAAATTCTGAGGATGGAAGGGACATACTTTACCATAATAAAAGCAATATATGACAAACCCACAGTCAATATCATCCTGAATGGAGAAAAACTGAAAATGGTTCCTCTGAGATCAGGAACAAGACAAGACTGTCCACTTTCTTCACTGCTTTTCGATATAGTTCTAGAAATCCTAGCTAGAGCAAGTAGGCAAGAAAAGGACACACAATGAATCCAAGTAGGGGAAGAAGAGGTAAAACAACCACTGTTTGCAGATGACATAATATATAAAGAAAATCCTAAGATTTCAATGAAACCCTAATAAAAATAATAAGTCAGTAAGAATAATAAACCAGTTCAGCAGAATACAAAATCAACACATAAAAAGCAGTTACGTGCAAAAAATCAGTCTGAGAAAGAGATAAAGAAAATTCTCTCATTCACAACTATACCAAGGAAAATTGTTTTTAAAAATAATTTATTGATATATAAATTTCACATCTTTGTAATCCCAGGGATTCCCAAATTGTGTACTTCAGTTTACTTGTTAGCTTGCTTTGACTTTTCACATGGCTTTTGTTTATTTTTTTTTCCTATATCCCATATATTAGTGAAACCATTTTGTTTTTGTCTTTTTCTTTTTGACTTGTTTCTACTAATATGATTTCTTCTAAGTACATCCATGTTGTCATAAAGTCATCAAATTTGTCATTTTGAACTGATGAGTGATACGCCATGTGTATATATACATATACCATATTTTTTTTTCATCCAGTTATCTGTTTGGGGGCATTTAGGTTGCTTCCAAGTCCTTGCAATTATAAATAGTGCTGCAGTAAACATCTAAGCATTGGTGTCCCTTTGTACCCACATTGAGGGCTCCTTTGGGTAGATAACCAACAGAGCAATTTCTGGGTCAAATGGTAGTTCCATTTTCATTAATTTGAGGGTTCTCCACAAATTAACAGTGGTTGGACCAGTTTACATTCCCACCAGAGGTGTAAAAGTGTTCCGTTCTCTCCAATCTCTGCCAGAACTTGTTGCCTTTTTTTGGATGTGGGCCATTCTTACTGGTGTAAGGTGGTATCTCCCAATGAAAATTAAATAAATGAGAAAAAAATTAACAAAGGATGTGAAAGACTTATACAAAGAAATAAATTGTTAAAAATTGTTAAAAAGCGAAGACACAAAGAAATGGAAAGACATCTCCTCCTCATGGATTGGAAAAATTGACATTTTATTTTTTTTTTATTCTTATTCATTTCTTTTTTTATTTAATCATTTATTTATTTATTTATTTATTTATTTATTTATTTATTTATTTATTTATTTATTTATTTATTTTACCGGGATTCACCCCCCCC
>PVHY01024734.1:0-19266 GCA_004024945.1 Uropsilus gracilis | reverse complement strand
ACAGAGTCCATCTCCAGACGCTTGAAGACATGTTCCTTTGACTGCTCCTCCTTGTCTTCCATGCTGTCTTCTCCTTGTCACCTTCAGGTAGCAGGAACTCCATGGTGCCAAACCAGCAAAGTTCACTTTCTTCTCAGGCCTAACTTTTGCACGGCCTCTTTCAGACACAAATCAAACTCAGCAAAGCAAACTCCAACACGGAGTTCAAATCTGCAAACTCCTTAACTGCATTCAGCACAGATGCTGCCAGCCTGGGTCAGCCAAGGGTTGCAGGCCCTCAGTGGCCACATGGCCAAGCTCACATGGCTCACATCTTGACAAGATGGCCGATTCCCATCTCTCCTCCATTGAACCTCTCTCTCTATCCCCTCTCCATATTGGAATCCCCATGAATCAATTAAATCGAATCCTTCTCTTTGTTTGCACACCCTTTATATACCCTGATTTCCCGCCTTCCAGGAAATCTGTTACACTTCTTTCTTCCCCCTGCATCCCCCTGAAGGGAAATTCCAGCTAAGGTCATTCTCCCATTTTAATATTACCTGTCCTTGAAACCTGCAATCTTAAACAGGAGACAGTGGGGGGGGGGGGGGCACACCCTATCAGTTTCATCTCAAGGGTGAGAAAGATATTATTAAGACAACTTCAAATCATGCGTAGACAAAAACTAAAAGGGGAAATTCATTTGAAAATGTCTGTAACTGTAGGATCTTGAGTGAAAGCCAGATTTGACTATATACACAGTTCATGGACCCCTGTGTGGGAAGAAAAACCGTTTCAGTTTACTGGATACAGTTTGAATCAAATGTTACCACCTCCCACCTCACCCCAAAAAGAAAAAGAAATGAAGGGAAAGATCCTACTTTTATGTTCATATAATCTTGGTATGAAAAGAGGCTAAAAATTAACTATGATCTTTTATTTACAATCCTGCTGCATTCATTCCAAATTTAGGCTTTCCAGGCAATGAGGAAACAAATAGGACAGATTTCCTTGGAGAGAATATTAAAGAATTAACAATTATAGTGTGATTGTTAGTGGTATTCTTTGAAAACTAGCTACATCAAATTTCTTAATAGTTTTAAGTAAGAACATTAAACTTGACTATTTCCCTGACAGTTTTATGTCCTCTATAGAGAGTTGTATTTGCAGAAACTATATATTTATATGGTGATTTAAATGTAGGGTTAGAAGCAGGCACCCTGTAAGCTTACTGGATCAGTATTCTACTAATCAGCAATTGTTGTGTCCAAAAACACAGTAATATATAAATGGTGAAAATTTAATTCACACCTTTCCAATTTTTATATCCTTTTTTCATTTTGCATTATCCCATTGACCACTTCTAGTATAATGTTGAGGAAAAATGATAATGTCTGGTATCCTTGTTTCTCACCAAATGGAAAATTGTTGAATATGAATATGTCACCATTTTGTTGTTGCCTGTCTAGGGTTTTTATAGCTACCCTTAAGGGAAGTTTCAATTTCAGTTTGCTTAGAGTTCTTAATTTAGATGAATGCTGAAATATTGTATTGCTTTATCTTTTGCACCCATTGAAAATCATGTGATTTTTTTTTAAACATTGATGTGATAGGTTAATATTAAGCAATCTTTGAGCATTGAAAATACACCCAATTTTGTCAAGATAGATTCTCCTAACATTGTTATGATTGACTTGGTATTATTTTATTTTAAAGTTCATTAATAACATTGTTCTGTAATCTTTTATTTCTTGCATTCTCCTTGCTAAATTTCAATTTCATAGTTATGTTAGTTTCATTAGACAAATCTAGGAATGCTTTTATTTTTGTGGAAAACTGTGTAAGATTGGAATTATTCCTTTCTTAAATATTTGCTTAAACTTTTGGTCATAATTTTGTAAGTTTGAGAAAACGAAAGTTCATATAAATGATTTTTTTCATACCTATAGCACTGCTCATGTTTTTTAATTCTCTTTTGGTAGGTCTTGATAAGGTTTTTTAATAGGAATTTTTGTACTGGATTTAAACACTCACATTTATTTTATTTTTTAGAGACTAAGTCTCACTATGTTGCCCGGGGTTGTCTCCAACCCACAAACTCAAGTGATTCCTAACTTCAGCCTCTCAGGTAACTAAGATTACTGGTGTGCACCACCGCGCCCAGCTAAATACTCACATTTATTAATGTAAACTCTCTTATTTCCATTTTTTCTACAAAGCTATTTATCTTTATTGTAAAGGAAGGATAAGTCAATACAGTGCTTAAAGTTTAGGAAAAGAACTTATAGAATAGGATTTATATTCCTGGTTTTGCTTAATAGCTTGTTCAGGTTTAAAAAAAATGTCTTTTGTCATCTTGAATACTAAAATTTACCTATGAAACCATCCTTATTCTTATGCATATCTCTGGTCTATGAACATGTTTTATCTGTCAGTTTATCTAGATGCTCTTCTATATCTCTCATCATTGTTTTACCATTTTCAATGTGTAGTCTTACCTTTATTTTAGGTTTGTGTATAAGGGGATTATTTTTTCCCTGAAGGGGATCATATTTTTGATGGTATTATAAATAGTATTTTTAAAAAATCCCACTTGCTAATTGTTCATTGCTACTTTTAGAAATAAATTGATTATGGTATAATAATCTTGTATCTGACAACCTTGCTAGGTCAGTTTAGTTCTAGCATCTTCTTTTAAGACTTAAGATTTCTATGTAAGATGGGCATGGTGGCGCGCACCTATAATCCCAGTTACCTGGGAGGATGAGGCTGGGGATATCTTGAGTCGTAGGTCCAAGACAACCCTGGGCAACATACTGAGACCTAGTCTCTTAAAAATAAATGAAAATAAAAATTTATACTTAGGCAGTCATGACATTTATAAATAAAGACAATTTAAATCTTCATTACCAATCTGTATGCTTTGTCTTTCCTTCCCTAAATCTTGCAGTCTGGTAGGACTGCTGAGATAGTGTTAAAGTTGCGAGAACAGCATGGTGCCTTGCTTCCAGTTTGAGAAAAGAGAAAATATTAAATATTTTACCATTAAATATGATGTTTAATGAAATTTTTTTCATAGATTTTTCTTACCATCTTGAGGAAATTCTTTTCTATTCTTAGTTTACTAAAAGCTTTTATTATGAGTAACCATTAAGTTCTGTGTCGATAGTGATTACATTTCTCTCTTCTGTTCTGTTAAAATGGTGAATTTTATTTAGTTTTTTTTTACGTTAAGCCAACTGAAATATATGGATAAATTCCATTTGCACACAATTTATTATTTTTACATATTCATGAATTCTATTTACTGGTGTTTTATTAAGTATTTTTACATTGATTATGAAAGCAACTGCCCTATAATTTTAAGGATAATCTATTTCTCTTTTTGTAACTTATAAACTAACTTTAGAAGTATTTTTCCTGCTCTATTTTCTTTTTCTTTCTACAGTGGTATTTAGAGACTTGCATCTTTTATAAGCTTTATTTACTTTATTACCTATAACTATTGCAATATAGTTGTTTATTCATATTTGTTCTCTGACTATTCTCTAATATTCATAGGATGTCTAGTATATGTAGGATATATTTTTGTAATTTATTTATATGTCCAGTACTAGTATATTAGTTTAATTTTCTAGTGTTTTCTGTAAGGGCTATAATACTCATGATTAACTTATAATTTGTCTTCAGCTTATACTACTTTATGCTTTATAAAAGAACCATACCACAGGATACTTTTATACTGTCATCTGTGTGCTTTCACTGTTGTATATTTTACATTAATTGTAATGCATTGTTTTTTTAATTTATTTTTGCTTTTAATATAAAATCATCTGCTAAAAATTTAAAAGCAAATTTTCATTTTATCCAAATATTTTCTCTTTCCATCACTTTTCGTTCTTTGATTGAAGCCTTAGTTTTCATACAGTATAAAAACTTCAATTTCCTGCAGTGCAAATCTGATGCTATCTCAACTTTAGTTTGTCTGAAAATACCATTTTTAAATATTGCTTCTATGTTCGCAATTTTTTTCTATCACCTTAGAATGTTGTCTTGGCTGCCTTTCCTACTAAATACAAATTGGTAGTGCAGTTTCTCTATGTAATGGGTCTTCTTACCTCCAACAGTTTTCAAGATTTACCCTTTATACTCATTTTTTTAGCAACTTATTATGTGCCTTCATATTTGGTATTTTGTTTTACTCTGCTTGGATGTTAGGCTTCTTAGATTTGTGGACTTGTGGTTTTAAAATTTAGAAAACTTTTAACCTTATATCTTTATATACTTTCTACCCCCTTTTCTTTTTGAGATTCCAGTTACACATTTATTTAAGTGCATGTTGTCCTATTGTTCACTAAAATGCTAATCATTTTTTTTCTTGCCAACTTTTTTTTCCCTCTCTGTTTCAATTTGGATAAGTCTCTTCAATATTGTCAAGTTCACATTTTATTCTCTACTTTCTCATCTCTGTTGTTACACACAACCAGTGAATTTTCATTTTAGATACTATACTTTTTAGGTGAAGGAATTTCATATTTTTTAAGATTATCTATTTATATATAAATTTCACATCTTTGTGATCTCTGGGGTTTCCCCCCCCTTGACTGTTCCCACCCTGTCCTGCCCACCCACCGCCCGAGTTGTATACTTTCTAAGTCCATCAATGTTATCATAAAATCATCCAATTTGTGTTTTTAATTGATGAGTAATATTCAAGTGTGTTATATATACCACATCTTTTTCATCCAGTCCTGTTTTGGGACATTTTGGTTGCTTCCATGTCCTTGCAGTTATAAATAGTGCACAGATGTCCCTTTGTACAAGCATTGGGGTCTCCTTTGGGTAGATTCCCAAGAGAGCAACTGTTGGGTCATTCATGTGGTAGTTCCATTTTCTTTAATTTAAGGGTCCTCCACATAACTTTCCATAGAGGTTGGACCAGTTACATTCCCACCAGCAGTGGCTCCAGGGATCATGCTGGCACCTCTTTCCCACCAGAGGTCCATGACCATGCAACCCAGGGGAAAGGGGGCTCCTTATTTAAGGTATCATTCTCATCTTTTGTTCGTGAATGATATTGCTCATTTTGCTGCATTCTTTTTTATATTTTTCTACTTCTCTTAGCTCATTGAAAGTTTCTGATCTCTTGCTTTCCCTTTTTTCCCCCATCTTCCCTTGCCTTTTTTAATGCTTTTAAGGAGTAGATTCTGAATGCTTTGCCTGACATATATAGCATTTCTTCCTTGTCCTCCATGTTGGTTTCTGCAGATTGTTTATCCTTTGATGGTAAGTTATTCTTCTTAGGGCTTGTTTGAGTATTCGTACTATTCCTCCTTCCTGTGTTTTCCCTTTGGACTTGCTCTATGCATTGATTCACTGCTGTTCTAGAATTAGATGGCACAGTGAAACTAAGTTGTGGGTTTTTTGCCTTTATGCTTTTCCTGCTGTGGTGGCTATACCTTGTTCGTGTTGGCTATTTTGGGGGACAAGTTCCTTTTTAGTCAGTGGATATGGTGCATATATGTGGTTTTTATCGTATTGTCTATCTTCTTTTGTTGTTCTTTCTCCTCTTTTAGATTGATGAGTTTTAAATGTTTATCGGTGCCCCTGAGCATATGGCTTTATTTAGTGGTGTGTCTAGGGTTTGTCATATAAACCTTTTTGGTTGGGGTGTCTTGACACACTTGGATAGTCAGTGTCCTTGGTTCCCTACTATGCACAGGTGCTGTGGTGCTGTGAGTAGCCTCTCAGGCTGGAGTTCCTCATAAGGGTTTTATAATTATCTTCCACTTCTTTTCTCATTCATTTCATTATTTAAATACCTGAACATAATTATGTCTGCTTCAAATTTACTGCTGTTGTTGTCTTTATTATTTCTACATCTGTTTGTCTTGATTCCTATCACCTTCACACCTAGTTATTGGTTATGCTTTTTGCCTCTATTGTACATTGTTGATACTTCATTTTTGGATGTCTGGATTTTGTGGTGTTCTTTTAATGAATATTGAAGTTTCTTTGGACAGGAAGTTAACTTACTGGAAATAAGCCTAATTCTTTTGATTTATGTTTTTAAACTTTATGAGGGTGAGTCTAAAGTATCAGCAAGCTTTTTCTTAAATCACATTTTAGCCTTTGTGTGTTTTATATAGTCTCTTGTACTTCATCAGCTCTGCTCCTGTGATGTAAGAGCAGCCACAAACAATAACCAAGCAAATGATCTAGACTGTGTCCCAGCAGAACTGAATATAGAATACAGGCAGAGTGTTGCTGTTAGCCGGTCCCTGATCTAGAGAAGCCTTTACTTTAAGCCTAACTCATTATTACTAATAAGGCGTGACCTTTCTAGGAGCTTTGCTGAACATCATAGATGTCACAGTAAAGTCTTTTCACTCTAGCTGTTCAAAATCTTAACATCTAATTCTGTGTGGATTCTGGCATTGGATGTTATATATTAATAGTAGTTGTATTTTTCCTATTCATTGTTAGTGGCAAATGCATTTTCTTATTCGGACAAAAAAATCAATGAGACCCCTGTATAGATTCCTGGAACTCTACTTCTATGTAGCTTTCTCCTTTGTGGTACTTTATCCTGAAACTCCAGCTACCCTGTAGATACACACAACTTATATCTCTGTCTCCTCAGCTTAATGAATTTGCTGTGGTCTATTTATTAGATTCTTCTATGCTATTTCTAGAGTCCCATTCCTTCTATGTGGTCCAGAAACTGCTTCCAAACAGAAAGTCAGTGCAATTGTAACTCACCTTGTTTCTATTATCATAGGAATCAGTTCTACAAAACCTGTTGTCCAGTGTTATCATTTATCTGTTCAGGTATATACAGTAGGGGCCGAGCCCATTCCATTTACTGTTGTGATCAAAAATGAAAGTGTTTGGTTTTCACAGATTTATATCTATAATAAAATTAACTCATTTTAAATTAGTTATATCTATCTCTAGAAGTAAATCCCCCAATTGCAAACTAAGTGAATGAATTTTGAACTTGCTCAGGATTTTAGGGTGTTAGCTATGTTACTTTCCTAACCAAGCTAACAAAGAAATTGTTCCTGTGAAATACTAGTTTTGTCTAGTATAAACTTTATAAGTGAATAGGTATGTATATTCTATTTTAATGAAAAACCTGGTAGTTTTTTCATTGTCTTTTCTTAGTTTCTTCATATTAAAAATAAAAAGTTGGTACTTCCAGTTTGCAAAAAAAAGGGGCGGGGGAGAGAAAAATAATGCAAAGGACTGTCATTTTCACTTTTATTTGGCAAGTAAAAGCAGCCCCCCTATTTTTTTTTTTCTTTAAAAAAGAGCCATTTGAACCAGATTTTACTTACATTAGGGCTCTGGCAGGCTACAGCTAGAGCTAAGAATTGCCAGTCATTCAAAATACAACCAAGAAATCATTTGAAACCTACAGTAATAGCCTTATACTTACCAGTTACATACCTAAGCTGAAATAAAACATACCCCCCCTTTAAAAAAAACAAAAACAATTTTATGATCTTTTTGAAAAGTTGCATACTGGGATGTGATTATTTTCTTTCATTTTTTATTCTTTAATCTGAATAATAGTTTGAATAGTTCTAATAGTTGAATAGTTCTAAGAATTCTTAGGACACTGTGTAACCTATATGGAGATTCCAGGTAGGCAATCATTTCATGTATTGACTTATTTGTAAATGAGATATAGTAAGTTCTCAGTTAACCTCAGTAGGTTTGGAAACGTCAGCTTTAACCAAAACAATGTGCAATGAAACCGGTATTACCATAGATTAATGGATATAAATAAGACCTAAAATCTTACAGCACATTTCATGTCACGAAAACATTACTAAACTTCTAAATAGAAACCTAGACCACCTCTGATATTGAGCAATAATTTGTAGTTATTTATTTTCCAATCCTCTTACTTCAGTCGTATTTAATCAGACCCCATCTTGGTAGCTCAGAGTGCAAGGTAGGACCCACACCTGCAATGAGTTCTCATAGCAAAAGAAACAATTCTAGGTGGCATAAGTGTAGTTTCCTTGGAGACTAGAGTCTTTCCTCAAACAGAAACTAGGTTATTAGTGTATGTAGCTTCATTTCTGAATGGTATTCTCAAAAGTATCATTTCTGAGTTCTCTGGTGACAGTTGTGATAAACAATTTAAGTTCTTGCTAGAAAAAAAGCCCATGTTACACAAAAACACAGTACCTCTTTTTGTTGCTTTCTGAGCACATAGATATTTTACCTAATGATCAGCTCAGAGTGAATTGTTACATTCCCCAAGGATGCCAAAAACTCACTGCAACCACTATCTGAATTCAAACCACTGAAAAAGTAGATAAATCCCAAATTTGGGGCTCCCCTTTAGGGAAGTACTGTATCTATGCACACATCCCAGAAGTAGTTCATAATTCCCCAAAGTGAGAAACTAATTTGAATGGTGAATGTTAACCATTTTGCTGTTTTTGAGAATCCATGTGCTGATTTAAGGAGAAACCTCAGAAGAAGATATCATTGTTGGAGAAGTGGTGTCCCTAACCTACTTAGGATCTCTCATTCGGTCTCAAAATTAAATGAACAGAGACAGATTAATGGGGGAAAAAAATCACACATTTATTTAACATAAGGTTTATATGAGATGAAACCTCTTAGGAAATAAAGATGCCAAAAAACAGACCCTTTATTTTATGCTAAGTTACAAAGAGCAGGGAGCCCTGTAGAAATGTGACTGGTCCAAGAGGATTGTTATAAACTGGAGGAAACATAAGCAAGGTCTGTTTGTTTGAATTCTCCTGACATCTCGTTGTCTTTGGAGGGAAAGATGCTTTTTTTTTTTTTTTTTTTTTTTTTTTTTTTTTTTTTTTTTTTTTTTTTTTTTTTTTTTTTTTTTTTTTTTTTTTTTTTTTTTTTTTTTTTTTTTTTTTTTGAGACTAGGTCTTGCTATTTTTGCCTGTGGAACCGCAGGCTCTCGTTGCCCAGGGTACCACAGACTCAAGCAATCCCCAGCCTCAGCTTCCCAGATAGCTGGGATGACAGGCGCACGCCACCACGCCCAGCTATTTTTTGGAGCTAGGTCTCACTACGGGCCCCAGGCGGGACTCGAACCGCGATCCCTAGCCCCGGCCGCTTCATAGGCTGAAGCTTACAAGCACAAGCCACCATGCCCGGCTGGAAAGATGCTTCTTTACTCAGAGTGCCTCTTACATGAATTTATGTTTTATTTCAGGGAAGGGTGAGGTTGTAAGATGGACTCTCTTGCTTCTGCCACTTTCTCCAACTTTCCTCTGACTTAAATTTGATAGAGTGCCATATTTTGGCATTGTGTGTCCTGAACCCCGTCATCAGCAATTTACATGCCTACAGCCAGAATAAAAACCCAAACATGTTTCTTTTATTGCAACTGTGACCATTGATACTGTCACCACTGACTACATCTAAGGGGTATTCTAATCCTATAAAAATTTTAGGGATAGCAAAAGATACTTATTTTCTCTTAAACCAGTGGCAACAAGATGAGCTATTTTTCAAAAGTAACTATTAATCATCAAAGGGAGAATTTAGAAAGTAGAAATATCTTAAGTTTATAGAGCAAATTCTTTATATCAAAGAAACTAAAAACTCAGATTAACTAAACATACAAATCCACTTTATTTTAAATCACTTTGTCATGAAACCTATAAGATACTCAGGCAGACCTTATTCTTCATTGAGACATCATCTGCCTCAGTGTCTCCTAGCTATTATGTAAATTTACTCATTCCTTCAGCCAGATGATCTCTGGCAGTTTTGAGTCTGTTTACCTCTTTTTTTAGCTGCCTACTATGAAAAGCATAAAGACTTCTATATACTTCCAAACTACAGCGTCTGTCATACTCTGTTATTTCCAACAAGCGGCATGTCCTTCCTACTTAATGAGATTCTTTTCTGGTAAGTTTAGTCTTGTCCATTCCTTTCCCTACTCTTCCTGCTTTCCAGGAAAGTGACTTTTTCTTGAGGCTTAGATTTTAAAAAATATGTTACTATGTGCATTCTATTTCAAGTAATCACCCGGGTTATTAAAAATGCATATGCTGAGTGATAGAATAATTAAAAAGAAAGATAGTATTCCTTCTTCCAATGAATATTCACATTTTTTTGTTTTATTTTTCTAATATCACACAGATATCCAGAGAGATTTATGCCAAAGATACAGGCAGTGTTTACATCAATTATTGGTGTTTTATGGGACAAAGTGAATGAAGGGAGAGTTTTCTGTGGAGGCTTACATACTTTGTTTTTGTTAACATAATCGTACTGTTTCATTTCAGTCTGTATTTTTCTTGACTTTTCTTCTAGTGGCAATTAATTTTTCTTTACATTTGAAAGTTTCCTACTCTGCTTCCTACTTATTATTATTATTTTTTTTAATTTTAATTAAAACTTAATCCTCAAAAGGGAGGGAGTAGGGAGCAAGAACACAAAAAAACATAATCCTCAAATTATGGGATTTTTATGAACTCATAGTTAAAAACATTAAAGGTAATTCTTAGATTCTATTGGACACTTTGGGTAAAGAAAGGAGAAGAAGAAACTTTTTGACTGCCCTCCAGGAAATCCTTCTATATATTTTAAAAATTCTTGTTCTTTTCTAGGAGTCCAATGTGCTGATTGCTGCTAACAGTCAGGGTACAATTAAGGTAAGCTATTTTATACTTCTCCATTTTAAACTCATCCATTATCAGACTGTTACAGACTATAAGTATAAAATGAAATTATAGAATTGTAGTAAGCCTTAGAGATCATTTCAAATTATGGGTCTCAATATGCTTAGAAATGACTTTGAAGGAGAAAAGAATAAGTAACTTATAACTATGGAGATGATAATACTATTAGAGGTTATATGAATGCTGAATGGATTGATAGGTTGGTGAGAATGAAAAGCAGATGAAAGCTATTACGCATTCACTGTGGGTCAAGCATTGTTTAGCTTCTGTTATCTTAGGGCACCACCTCAACAGAGCATTCAGTTGACAAGGTCCAGTATATAGCAGGAGATACTTAGTTGGTCACACCATGTTTAAAAAAATATTTACTTTTCTCTCCATTATTTTTCTCTTCTTTCTCTTTCCTAACCAAGTTTCTTAGTAGTTAAGGGGAGAAAAAGTGTTTCACCATTCAGTTGAAAATTGACTATTAAGAAAAGTGAGTTCCATAATGTAGTGATTAGCACTCTGAACTCTGAAAATGGACTATCATATCATTGAGCCATTCATATAATGTGAAAACTTAAATCCTCATGGTACAGACTCTTGGTCATAAACCCATAGTTTTTCACATACTTTTCTTTTGTAATTAGAATCTCAGAGAAGTGAAAACTTTAATTGTGCCACTGAATATTTAGCACTTAGGCATCCTATAATGGATAAATAAATCCTAAGCTAAACAGTAAACTTTATAAACAAAGAACCATTTTAGAGGAGGTTTTAAGTACATGGGTTTGATAAGCATTTGTGGGTACCAGTTTTTCCACATATTCTCTGTTGGAAATAGCAGGATGTTGGTTCTTTTAATCTGAATCTGTTTCCCCTGTCACTTAACATGAATTTTGCCCTGGCTTCATTCTACACATACTGAGCAGAAAATGACCCAGCCACCAAGGGAGCAAATTCAAGTCTGATACATTGCCCTGCAGAGATGAAACAAGCAAACTCGAAGCGGAAGAATTACACTGTTAGATGATCAAACTAATTTACATGGTATACTCCTTTCTCTGTAGCTAGTTTTTCTCTTGGAAAAACTCACTTGAGTGCCATTGACAACGTAAATGAAACCCAGACTTTTGAACTAATCACTGATACATTAAGGAAGCCTCAAACAAAATGATAGGTCTTGGAATCTCTGTTTTAAATGGCTTTCTTTAATCTCTGTCTTACTCTCAGGGCAAGACCTATATTGAAAAAGCTGGACCCTAGGCCGGGCGCGGTGGCTCGTGCTTGTAAGCTTCAGCCTATGAAGCAGCTGGGGCTAGGGATCGCAGTTCGAGTCCCGCCTGGGGCCCGTAGTGAGACCTAGTTCCAAAAAATAGCTGGGTGTGGTGGCACGCGCCTGTCATCCCAGCTACCTGGGAAGCTGAGGCTAGGGATTGCTTGAGTCAGTGGTACCCCGGGCAACGAGAGCCTGTGGTTCCACAGGCAAAAATAGCAAGACCTAGTCTCCAAAAAAAAAAAAAAAAAAAAAAGCTGGACCTTATTCAACTAGTTTGTTGATCAGAGTCACTTAGTTCTTATTGTATCTTAGTGACAAATTCAAGAATTTGTTCAACAGCATTGACTTCTTATGTTAAATAGTTTGCCAATTATAAAGACAAAAATGTTATGGAAAACCAGATTTAAGTCAAGGGATAGCACAAGAGGGGAGAGATTGTGGCCTTTTAATCTTTGCCATCTAGACTTACAGTCTCCATGTAACATTCTTCCAGTCATTGTTTCATAAGTGTCCTCACATTCTGTGTCCTTTCTTAACCATTCCTTCTACTCTCTTTATAACTGAAAATTACTTCTTATTTTTTTAGTCTTAGCAGTATCAAAAGTTCCTTATGACAAATACTACTTTAATAACTAGCAAACTTTAGATACCAGATTGACTAGAAAACAGTAGGAAAAAGCAAGAATGTCTATACCTTGATATTAATTTTATCACTAAAAGTAATCGGTTAAAACTATAACAAACAATACTTAACAGTTCTTTAAGAATATAAAAAGATATTGTGATATATATTCCCAAAATATTATATCCATGCTATGTTTCAGATAGTTCATTTATCCATATATTTTATGTTGTGATCTTGAAGATTCCTTAGTTTATTGTGGAGGATAACTGATCTGAGGAGTTTATGGTAGCTGTTGAGTTGAAAGAAAAGAAGGATTAATGTCTAATCCTTTCAAATTCTTTGTCATTTTAACAGTTGGGAGAAATTGTCTTAATTTGGCTTTCCATGTACAATGTAGTTAAGATTCCTTAAACTTTTATATTTTAAGACTTTTATTAAACTGATCTTTCTTCTCCCCGATTAGGTGCTGGAGTTGGTATGAAGGGTTTATTCAAGTTAAACTACACTTGATTCTGCTAAAATACATCTGCAGCCGTCAATGAAAGAAGACAGGAACTGTCATGTGGTGTCTCTCCCCAAAGTCATCCAGGGTTTTGGATTTGTTTTGAGCATTTTTTTCCCTTTTCCTTTTTTTCCTCCTTTATGACCTTTGGGACATTGAAAATATCTAGTGAACTCTCCACCATCAATGTAACTTTATGGACTTTGCTGCTGTTGGTGGTGTGGTTACCTAATTTTTGTGATAGGGAAACATTCTTTTGAATAAAAAATAAATAATAAAAAATAATAAAAGTTTATTGAGCCACAGTTGAACTGGGAGTGTTTTTGTCAATGTGGCAGGAGATAATTTTAACAAGAAATAGCCCATATGAAGTATAAAATAGTGCATTTATGAATAATCTGTAAGGTTCATATTCCCCTTCACCTTTAGAATTATGCACATCAGCATAAAGTATAAAGTATATCATTTCCTTCCAGTTAATTTACTGATTAGAGTAGATACCATTAATAGCGTTACCTTATGAATTTATGTACTCGTTCTCTTGGGTCATTGGTACCATACTCCTCAGTCCTCCTGAATCTGGCCAAGAACAGAAATTTTTTTGACTGTTAAGACCACATTCAAATAGGGAATATCATTCTGTTAAAGCTATCTCTTTGTTTGCTTTTGAAATGTCTTTTATATATATATCCTTAGCCCTAAATGTAAACAAACCATTTTTGTAACATAGCTTATACTGCTATAAATTATACCATGTATTACACCATTCTGGGGTCAGCAAATGTTTTCTGTAAAAGACCAGGCATTTAATATTATAGGCTTTAGGTCATTCTGTCTTCGCCTCAACTATTCAACTCTGGCATAGCAGAGAAAGTTGCCACAGACAGTATGTGAATAAATGGGCATAGCTATGAAGTAGACAGATGATTGGATATGCCAGTCCCCAACTTAAAGGATTTGAAATTCCATTACCCAAATCTCCAAGCCATATTATATATATAGTTTCTGAGACTATCTAGTTAATTTTATGTTATTTAGTTATTTGAATTTGTAAAAGATAACAATTTTGAAGCTGTAGTAGCTGTAGTAGCTGTAGGTTAGCACAAGTATGATGAAGCTTTCTTTCTGTTTGAGCTACTTTAAAAGGCTGACCACTTTTTAGATATAAAGAGAATTATGCTTCACACATATTTTATAAAAATAGACATTTGGAGGAGCATGGTACAAATAAGAATATGAATGATAAGGGTAATCAAAATACTCTGTTGCATCTGTCTTCAAAATTATTGAGACCTACTACAAGTACACATTTCATTACCTGAAATCCTCGGGCCAAATAAAGTTTGGTTACTTAGAACTTTTTGAATTTAAAAAGTAACAGAGTACTTATATTAAATAACACTTTTGCAGTAGAGTCTTGAAGCAGTACTTCATAATCAAATGCATCAATATTTCTATAGCAAAAGGTATAAATGTTCAAATTATATAGTATTAATAAAGACTAAAAATAGTCTTGAATCAGCTCAAGTCAGTTTTGACCATCAAATGAATTTGCCTCAAATTCAGGTTTTTCAGTTTTCATTTCTTACAGCTTCAAAACAATTTCTCTTCCTAACTTCTGGCAGTTAAGAATCTGATAAACTTTTGGACTTAATTCTGAGTTTCTTACAGCTTCAAAACAATTTATCTTCCTAACTTCTGGCAGTTAAGAACCTGATAAACTTTTGGACTTAGTTCTGAGGGGAAAGTTTGCTGTCATTCAAAAGTTATGCCTGTTTTCATCAATCAGAGCAATGTTTGTTGACCTTCATTTTCAATATTAATAACCTCTTGCAGAGATTTAGGAAGACAATTGAAATGTAGATTCTTAAAGTGCTTCATTCAGACAGATACAAGAAAATCATTACCACAGGAAGCAGAAAGTTATGCCTCTGCATTTTAAATAACATATTTTTGCAGCTTTTAATTTAGTCTAATTTTTTTTCAAGTTGTTGACATTATGAAGTCATGTTAATTTTCATATGTTTGAAAGAGTGTAATAAGGCATCTTATCAAAGGGGCTCAGTTTTTTAACAAACTTGTTTTTAAAAGGCAGTGCTTTATTTAAATTTGTCTTCTAGCTTTTTTCTTTAAAATAGTGAAAAACCACTTTTTAAATTTGAGTTAGTCTTCTGTGCAGAATGTCAGCATCAAACTAATATCAATATTCCTTGGGGAAAAGTAGCAATAAGTTTAGAGAAAATTTACATTTTAACACCATGGAAATTTATAACTTAAGAATAAAGTGGGGTTTTGTGTTTCAATCTAATCTTTATTTCTGTGGATTTGTAGGGGTTTGTTAGACAAAGTTTGCCTTTGTTTTAGGCATACAACTCATACATAAGAAGCATTAAAGATTAAAGAACTCTTTAAAGCTCTTGTGTGAAGATTGAACTACTAGACATCAAAAAATGCATGGAATTGAGCCACAAGTTCAGAAAGGTGAGTGTGTGACCGAACCATTAGTAGGTAAGGAAGAGAGTATGGCATGAGTTTGATGAGGTTGAGAAACCACTAGGATGAAGTTCTCAAGTACATGGTTGAGCATTTAAATGTTACAGTAAAGGATGAAAGGGAATGGCATGATCTCATTGATATGATGAATGGATAAATGGGGGCAAGAATGCACTTAGGCAGGTGATCAGTCAAGAATTAATGGAGGCTTGGACTAGGGTTACAGCATGATCCAACCAAAAGAACCTGTTTCAGCTTAAAATGGAGCTTGCCGCTCTCTTCCCTCTCAGAAGTTTCTGGTTGGTTTTTGAGATTATTTCCTTAAAATAAATTATGACAACAAAGAATATAATTCACCAGGTTAATTTTTCAGTGATTATGGAATCTCTACCCAGCAGTATTTTGGGAACCTCAATACTTTGTGTTGTTTTGGAAATGCCATTTCTCTAAACCTACGTGCTACTTAGCCTTTGTTATAAATGCCTAGGTAATTGATGATTGCCTTTAATGTAATTAGGCAACTGCAGATGGGATTAAGAGTCAAGGAAAGTCTGTTTATGTGGAAATGAGACATTAGAACATAGTGATTCAAACCCTGACTGACATTATTACAACAGTAGCACCTTCTGGTAGTAGGAGTTACTCCCAGAGCTGTTATTTAACCAGCAGCATGATGACTTGTAGTTAATGTGTTAGCTCCTCGGTTCTTGAACTAAAGAGAAAAACAGTAGTGATCCTTCTAGAAATATTTGTTGAGCTCCTGCTTTGTGCAGAGTGCTTTGCACTAAATCCTAAGATTATAAACTTTTGTCTCTATCCTGAAGAAGTCAGTATATAAATATAGTGGGTGATAAAAATTTAAATTTATCATCAATAAATTGTAGATGTACATAGGTAAAACAAAACCTAGAATGACATAAGACTAAGGATTCGAAGTTAGGGGCAGTTATAAGGAATTCTTTTGATGGAGAAGATAATGACTTAACTGAATCCTGAAAAGCAAGTAAGAGTTAAGCTATAATAAGCAGGCAAGACCAACAGAAGGAACAAAAAAAGCTTAAGTAATTCCTAGGGACTAAAGGTAGAACAATTTGAGCAACAGAATTATTACTGGATTATAGACTAATCCAAAAAATGAAATAAATTTTCTTAAGTCTATACTGATAAATAATAGGTAAATAAATGGAGAAAAGGAGTAAACTTCATATGCAGCATCCCAAATTACAGTCCTTGTCCACCCTCAAGGAAATAGACCATAATTCCTCACTCTTAAATTAACTTTACAGTGGAGAAATCTGAAATGTTACACCTTAGATGGTCAGGAACAACATCAAAAGTTATGTATGTACTCTTGTTAGAATGTTACGAAACGTTATTAAACTCTGTCTTCCTTTCCAAAGAAAAGCATGACCCCAGTCTAAGTGAGAAAAATAACCAGATAAATCCCCATTAACAGGTTCATGCTGGCATGTACCACTAGTAGTAATACATGCATACACAAGGGAATTTCATTAATTCAATTAATATAATGAACCCAGTCTTGTAAAAAAAATAAAATAATAGAGCTGTCCCAACAGCGAGACATAGGAAATACATTCCTGTTGTGAATGTGTTAAGGAACATTTTACTAAACACCTGACTAGGATTCTGCAAAACTGCCAAGGTCATCAAAATAAGGAAAGAGGGCCAGGCACGGTGGCTCGTGCTTGTAAGCTTCAGCCTATGAAGCGGCCGGGGATAGGGATTGTGGTTCGAGTCCCGCCTGGGGCCCGTAGTGAGACCTAATTCCAAAAAAAATAGCTGGGCGTGGTGGTGCGCGCTTGTAATTCCAGCTACCTGGGAAGCTGAGGCTGGGGATTGCTTGAGTCAGTGGTACCCCGGGCAACGAGAGCCTGCGGTTCCACGGGCAAAAATAGCGAGACCTAGTCTCAAAAAAAAAAAAAAAAAAGGAAAGAGAAGCTGATGCAACCTAAGGAGACATAGAACTAAATGTAATATTCTGAATGAGGTTCTAAAACAGAAAAGAATATTGCATAAGAACTAAGGAAGTCTGAAGAAATACTGATGTTGATACTAATATGTTATTTATTGTAACATACACTAATGTCAAGTGTTAGTAGGAAAAAGTAGATTTAATCTATATGGTAACTTCCTTGCAGTTTTTCTGTGAATCTAAAAAGCTAAAATAAATTCGAGAATAAAAGATGATGATAGATACAATACATAGGATATACAATGCGAGCAGAATTGTGCAAATCAAAGCAGGAGAAATATATTAAGAATAAATCAATGACCTGTTCCAGCTGTCATTTTTTGGAAAATAAGCTAAACATGGAGCTTAGGGAAGATTTAAGTTACAGTCTCAGCTTTGTCACAATGATATTGTATAGTTTTGCAGAAGATAGCAAAACTCTGTACTACACATTAATCTCTAAATTCTGCTTGCTGAAAATAATGCTCATCTCTGTTTAAGATTACGCTGTACAACGTCTATAGTCACTCATTTGAGTGCTGTAATTGGTTTCTTTTTACCTGTGATAATTACAACTCCTCAGAAAATCGAGAAATCTATTTGTGTATCGTTTTAATTCTCCCTTCTCTAAGTCATTTGTCCTTGCTCAGTTTTAAAAGCAAACTCCTAGTATGCAAATTCTGAAAGAGATACTGCATTGAATAGGGATTCTCATGAATTCTCAGTTATTCTAAGAGGGATTTAACTGTCCTCACGCCTTTTGTTCAGTTGGTGCTAGTCTGTGGCCAGAGATTCAGGTGCATTTTGGAAGAACCACATTTAAAAAAAAAAAAAAAATCTAGGATTTTCAAGAGAAGGCCTAAGTAGTCTTCAGGATTTTCAAGAGAAAGTAGGCAAACATATGTTCAAAATGTAATGATTTGTCTTTGGTTTTATGTCCCTGAAATAGTGTTTTAACCTAAAAACTTCTCTAGTTAGCGCAATTCAATGAAATACCAACCTAGAATGGCTCAATTCACTCCCATGGTTGGTATCCTCAGCTGGCAATCTATTGTGGAGAAGAACTGTTGCTTGAAAGGGGAGAATAAGGTTGTGTAGTCACTATCTGACAAAGATCTGAAGTGGTATCGTGCCAAGCATCAGCATTCTTTGTGTATAAAGATCCAAGGAGTAAATGCCTTAGGCTTTATGACCCACACAGCCTCTGTCACTACTACATAAGCCTACCATTGTAGTATGTGAAAACTGCTGTGACAAAAGGTAAGTAATGACTGTGGTTATGTTCCAATGGAACTTTATGAAAGGACACTGAAATCCATTTCATTTAGTTTCTAGCTATCACAGAAATTTTGAAAATTTATTTTCAGGTATTTAAAATATAAAAATGATTTGTGTCTTAGGAACCATACAGAAAACGTTTACCAACTGAATTTGTCTTGCAGCCTGTGGTGTATTGACCTGATTTGGTGTTCTCCATGGACCAGTGGCAGAAAAACCCAATTCCTCCTGAGCTTGCCATCTAGGGATAAAAGTATATCTATGACTGTGGTGTTCTCCTCCCATGCTAGTATGTCTCTAGCCCAAGAAACTGTAAGGCCAGTTGGAAGGCACACCAGCAATTAAAAGCCTATTATTTTTAGGGACTTCTTAAGTAACTCCAGAGGCATGTACACAAACAGTGTTGATAAACTTTGCTATGTGCCTTTTTTTTTTTTTTTTTTTTTTTTTTTTTTT
>PVHY01024733.1:0-19266 GCA_004024945.1 Uropsilus gracilis | reverse complement strand
TCTCCAAAAAAAAAAAAAAAAAGAAAAAATAGTCTTGAAAGAGATAAAGTCTGGAGGCTGGGCGTGGTGGCATGCTCCTTAATCCCAACCTCGGAAGACCGAGGCTAAGAATCGCTTGAACCCGCAGGTTCGAGACTACCCCGGGCAACATGGCAGACCTAGTCTCAAAAAATAGCTAGGCGTGGTGGCGCGCACCTGTAATCTCAGCCCTCTGGGAGGCTGAGGCTGGGGATCATTTGACTCGGTGGGACTTGGGGACTACCCCGGGCAACATAGCGAGACCAGGTCTCTAAATAAATAAATAAACAAACAAATAGGTAAAGTCTGGAAAGAAAATTATCTAGGTGATGAAATTGATATATGCATCTTCACATATTTGTTGAAGTTTGAAATGAATTGAAAAAACAATGATTGATATACCTAAGGAATTTTTAGCATATATGTATACACATGAACATGCACAGAGGAGAGAAACACTGGAAGTCAATGAGGAAGTGGAAGCAGAGAAAAATTACTTACATGGGTTAGATAATATAAAATAGAAAAAGGGGTGGATTTTTTTAAGTGTTTTTAAGAGTTACTGTAAAAACTGCTCTAAGGTTCTTTGAGTAGTACCAATGGCGAGAGTCCAACACTTCCAGATACAACCACAGCAATGTTGTCCCATTACGGTCACTATTTCCTGGTCTTATACTACTTTTTGGCTATCTAAAATACCTTGTTTATCATGTGTCTCCCATGCCCCGTTTAGGCATATAAACTACATGAGGTTAACAAGTTGTCTCTTTACAGCAGTATCCTCAGTGTCTAGAATAGTGTTTAAGTTGTGCATTCCATACATATCTTGTGCACCTTTATCTTGAAATACAACCCCTTAATTCAGTATTTGCAATCTGAAACTTTGCCAGGGACCTCAGAATTCATGCGATCCATTGTTTTCTTTAGTACCTGTCTATGGATCTTTCAGGAAGATTTTTACTGCTCAGAGGATTCCCTCAACCTTCAGAATGACAATGGGAATTTAGTGCTTTTCTCCTGTTTCCTCTCCTTTTGTGTTTCAAACTACAGTAAGTCCTCAATGTCTTCTTGGAAACTGCTACTATAAGCAAAACAATGTATTCAGATCTGTGAATAATGTCCTTACTATCTGCTAGTTTTTCCTCTTCACTGTTTTAATGAAGTGATTGTGAATGAAGCAATATTCAAAGACTTGCTGGATATAATTTAACTAGTCTTCCACCCAATGCAGGAATTCCTTCTGTAAATATATGGTTCCTTTGGTACCCTTCAAGTAATAGAACACTGTGTGTGTGTGTGTGTGTGTATTCCAACAAATATTTATTAAACAGCTATTATGTGCTAAGCCAAAGATATTCTCTGATAAATGGTACATTCTCTGACCCCAGAGGACTTAGAGTCTGCTGCTACTTTCCAAATAACAAATGATGTCTCTAAACTCTACCCATCCTTTTATTATTCTCAAAACTCTGGGAAAGAAGACAGAGTAATGAGAAGGAATAAAGAATTGGGGGTTAAACTTCCAATGAATAGTATTAAAGGTAAATATCTTTTTTTTTTTTTTTAAGTTTGTAGGAACTTTAAATTCAACCCAGTTTCTTCAATAAACACCTGCTGGGCATCTCTAGCCCTTGCCTAGAATTTGAAGGCTGAATGCAGAGTAAGATATAGCCCATATTCAAAGGAAGGAAAAATGCAAATCCTGGGTGATAAGAGACACATAAAATGGTCCTTAAATGATCCATTCCCTAGTCCTCCTGATGTAAATTGCTCTTATACGGAACTAAAATCTACCTCTATTGAGTTGTTATAAACTGGTTCTAGTTTTGTCCTCTGGTCTCTTCATTCACTTTGATCCATAAACACCTATTAGGAGCTATCATGTGCCATACCTCACTGAGTTCTTGTATACAAATAGGACATGATCCTTGCCGTCAAAAAGATTTGGCTGTATTTCTGCAAGATTGAAGATGTCAACTTCTCTAAGCTCAGTTCCCTACCCTGGTGTTTGAGCTTAGAATTAGTACCTCTTAAGTTTGGTGTAAGGTGTAAATGAATAATGCATGCAATGCATTTAATTCAGAGTCTGGTACACAGCTTTCAACTAATGCTATTATGTTTAAAGAGGGATCCTGGAAAATAAGTGAGCAATTTTAAGTTGATATGAACGCTCTAACAGAAGTAAACACAGCACTACTCTGTATTTTGGAGTATATACAGAAGAATATACACAGAGGAACATCTGATCTTAGCTGGTTAGGCTGGAGGAATAACCCACAGAGGACACATCTAAATTCACTACAGACCACTGTAAAAAAAAAAATGGCAATAACTGATGCTGGCAAGGATGCAGACTAAAAGGAACCTTCTTACACTGCTAGTGGGAATGCAAACCGGTCCAGTCACTATGGAAAACTGTGTGGAAGATCCTTAAAACACTGAAAATGGATCTACCCTATGATCCAGCAATTCCACTCCTAGGAATCTACCCAAAGGATACAAAAACACTAATTCAGAAGGAAACCTCCAGTCATGTTTATTGCAGCACTGTTTACAATAGCGAAGCTATGGAAACAATCCAAATGCCACAAAACAGATGAATGGATTATGAAGATGGGGTATATAACACTGAAATACTACTCAGCAATCAAAGAAAAGGATAAACTCATGCCATTTGTGGCAACATGGATGGAGCTGGAAGGGATGATGCTAAGTGAAATAAGAAGGAGAAAGAAAATACCAAATAGTCTTACTTTTAGGAGGATATAGGGAAACTGAACAAAAGGTCTAGAAACAGACAAACTTGCAGGCAAATCATGGCTCTGAGGCCTTCAGCAGGGAAATGAGGGGAAGGAAGAGGGATCAGAATGTGGGGGAAGAGCACAAGAGACTGTGGTGATGGTCATGAGTGCCGTGGTGGAAGGAGAATTAAGGGGGCTACTTGAGAAGTCAAATATGATACAAAGATGAATGATTATGTAAGAAAATTAAAAACAGCATTGCAACACAAGATAATAGGAATGGTAAAGGCACACTTAACTCATGGAATCAGGTGAGAAGTCCATGGTGATTCATTTGTTGAGACTCAGGAAAGATAAAATATAAATGGCCTTGAATACCATATAAGTAAAGATAAGTGTTGAAGGTAACAAGGAGCTTCAAAACCTGGAAAGTCTCTCTGGCCATGTGGTAAACAAAGGGTCCATAAAGAAGGTGGGGCCGGGCACGGTGGCTCGTGCTTGTAAGCTTCAGCCTATGAAGCGGCCAGGGCTAGGGAACGCGGTTCGAGTCCCGCCTGGGGCCCGTTGCAAGACCTAGTTCCAAAAAAAATAGCTGGGTGTGGTGGTGCGCGCCTGTAATCCCAGCTACCTGGGAAGCTGAGGCTGGGGGTTGCTTGAGTCTGTGGTACCCCGGGCAACGAGAGCCTGCGGTTCCATGGGCAAAAATAGCAAGACCTAGTCTAAAAAAAAAAAAAAAAAAAAAAAGTGGGAAAACTAGTTAGGATGTTATTGCTGTGCTCCTGTTAGGAAATGTCCTAAATGAGGGTAGTGATATAGGGGAGTAGAGATCTAATTCAAGAGATTTGTGCTTTAATGACCAATTAAATGTAAGCGAAAAGGAAGAGGAAATGTCAATGATAATTCTTAAATGACTCCCTTGAGTAAGTGAGTGAGAAGTGAATGACATTACAATGTTCATGGGGAGAATGGGGAGTGCAGGTAATTCAGTTGTAAACACATTGTGTTTGAGGAAGGCTAGGCACTTGATTATTCAGATCAGGAGCTTAGAACTGATGTAGTACTGTGGATTTGGGACTGTTGATAGGTGTTATTTGAAAGCATTGTATGGAGTAAGGTCTCCATGAAGGACACTCCAACAGTTCCTGGTGTTGATTAAAAATCAATGTCCAGGAGTATTAGAACCAAGAAACAGCACTATTCCAGAAGTCAGGGAGGAGATGTTGTTTTGTTTGTTTTATTATTTAAATAGTTTATTTATATATATATATATATCACATCATTGTAATCCCAGGGGGTCACCCACAACCTCCCTTCCCTGACTGGTCCCACTCATCCCCCACCCAATTGTGTACTGTAGTTTGTTAGCTTTTTTTGACTTTTCCTCCCGAACTTTTGTTTTTCCTATGTTCCATATATTAGTGAAACCATTTGGTTTCTGTCTTTCTTTTTGACTTATTTCTGCTAATATGATTTCTTCTAGGTACATCCATGTGGCCATAAATTCATCATATTTGTCATTTTTAATTCATGAGTAATATTCCATTATGTATATATACCACATCTTTTTTATCCATTCATCTATTTTGGGATGTTTGGGTTGTTTCCATGTCCTTTCAATTATAAATAGTGCTGCAGTAAACATCCGGGCATAGGTGTCCCTTTGTGTACAAAGAATTGAGGTCTCCTTTGGGTAGATTCCCAGAAGAGTGATTGTTCCATTTTCTTTACTTTGAGGGTTCTCCACACAACTTTCCATAGTGGTTGGACCAGTTTACATTCCCACTAGCAGTGTAAGTGTTCCTTTCTCTCCACATCCAGGCTAGCACTTGTGCCAGCACTTGTTGTTTCCTGTTTTGTTTTTGTTTTTATTTTGATGTGTGCCATTCTTGCTAAGGTGGTATCTCATTGTGGTTTTCATTTGCATTTCCCTGATTGCTAGTAACTGAATATTTTTTCATGTGCCTTTTGGCCATTTGTATTACCTCCTCCTCAGAGAAGTGTCTTGTTTGTTTGTTTGTTTGTTTAAGTTACTATCACAAATGCTATAAGATAAAAATTGTTCTTTGGATTAAGCAACTAGGAAGTATTTGGGAAAGCTGTATCAAAGCAGTGTAAACAGCTTGCAGACATCTGGAGCAGATAAGGAATGAGGAAGACTGCCTGGGGCTCACTTTTTTTGTCCCCTCCCCCACCCTCCTAGGGCTTGCTTTCCAGGAACTGAGAAACAGAGGAGAGATAACCTAAGCACAGATCTACTTTATTTAAAGATCAAAGAGATCTGACCTTTCTATGTGCAGTGGAAAGGGCCAGGAGAAAAGGAGAGTTGAAAATACTGAGTAGAATGTAAATAAATCGTAAAACAGGATCCCTGAGAAGGTAGAAGAGCGGAAATCCTATGGAGCAATGCTTCTGAAAGAAGGAGAGATGATCTTCTGCTGACTAGAATCTAGACTAGACATGGGGGCATCTTCGGAGGACAGTAGGTCTGGACTGCCTGTATATGACCTGTCAGAGGCCAAGTCATTTTAAAAGAGTTGTTAGGGGTGTTGTAAAGAGTGCTGAAATAAACATAGGAGTGCAGGTTTCCTTTTGAATTGTTGGGTATTTGTTTGTTTGTTTTGAGACTAGGTCTCGCTATGTTGCCCGGGGTAGACCCGATCCCACGGACTCATACGATCCCCAGCCTCAACCTCCCAGGTAGCTGGGATTACAGGCTGCCACCACTACACCCAACTGCTTTTTCAAGACCAGGTCTTGCTATGTTGCCCAGGGTTGTCTCGAACCCAAGAACTCAAGCGATCCCTGGCCTCTGTGCCTCCCAGTGCTTGGATTACAAATGCACGCCACCACGCCCAGTCTTGAATTACTGTTTTTATATCCTGTGGGTAGATCTCCAGAAGTGGAATAGTCAGCGTAGGGAAACAACCCAAATGCCCCAAAACAGATGAATGGGTTAAAAACTGGGTTATTTGTGCAATGGAATATTATTCAGCAATCAAAAAAGACAGACTCATGTCCTTCACAGCAGCATGAATAGCTCTAGAAGGAATTATGCTAACCAAAATAAGCCAGAAAGGAAAAGATAAACACTGGCTATACAGAAATGACACAAAAGGACAAGAAAAAGTTTAAACTGGCAAAACTGGCAACCAACAGCAAGGGAGTAATGGAAGGAGGACACAAGGGTTCATGATGACAGTTCATGATATGATGGTGAGAGAACTTTAAGATATACAACAATGTAAGAAAAATTACATTATCAATAAAAAACTTTAAAAAGTTGTTGGGTGTGGGCATAAGATTGAGCAACTGGAGACTAAAAAGTTCCTTTGAAAGAAAACTGGGAAAATTGGGAAAGAACTTTAGAAAATTGGGAATAGTGGGAAATGACAGCCTGGCCTGCTAGGGAATAGCTTTGTGAATGTCTCCCTTCAGTAAAGATCACTGATTGACGTGAACCAGTACAGTATGGTCTTTCGTTCAATTGCCAGTTCCCTTGTTTGGAATCTTATACTTTCACTGATGGATCTTCTAATTGAGGTTTTTTTTTGTTTGTTTGTTTTTAAGGCTAGGTCTCGCTACTTTTGCCTGTGGAACTGCAGGCTCATGTTGCTCAGGGTACCATGGACTCAAGCAATCCCCAGCCTCAGCTTCCCAGGTAGCTGAGATTACAGTCACGCACCACCATGCCCAACTATATTTTTTTGGAACTAGGTCTTGCTACGTTGCCCTGGGCGGGACTCGAACAGTGATCCCTGGCCCCAGCCGTGGCTTCCTAGGCTGCTACTTACAGGCATGCACCACCATGCCTGGCCTTGGGTGATCTATTTTTTTAATACCTTTTTTCATGCATAAAGATCAAGAGAAAGCATTTCTTCAGAAATTGGAGTCAGAGGAAAATTTGAGTTCATCATGTTTCTGTTCAAGGAAATGAGCTATTTGCAAAAGTCAAGAATTAATTCAGAAATTGTGATTCAAATCTATTTGGAAAATTTCCTAATGATTTTCAATGCAGCAAGGAAGACAAGCAAGAATTAGTCGAAAAATGAAGACCTGGTTGATATTTAAAAGTGTGCATTGAATACTGAACAGAAATGGCATAAACATCAACTAAGCATGCAATATGGATATGCCCTTATTCCCAAGTGTCAGTCCCTTAGTCAGAAACTGAATTCAGCTATAGATGGATTTTCCTCAAAACATTCCTTTAAAATGCTTTATTTGCTGAGGATTCCCTCTTAGCCTCCACATGGCTATTTGACACCCTTATGTTTCCTTGCCACAGAACTTAGGTTCCTTATGTTCTACTGTGTGCTAGTCTTTAAAATAGATCAGCTAAAAGTTATAGTCATTACATTAACCTCAAAGACATTGACTTGCATGAAAGGATGCAATAATAAAATACCTTTAAGAAACATGTAACTGATTAGTATCAGAAGGTTAAGGGTACATTTGGATTTGGATTTATATCTGTTGTCCCAGCATAATTTCAAATAGTTCCCCTTTCACCTGCAAAAAAAGAAAAGCTGCGGTTACATGATCAAATGTTGTTCTTTTCATGACACAATACACTCTTTATGAGGTGCCATGTGAGAAACTTTTGATCTGTTTGTAGGGATTGGTCATATCTGTGCTTCTTCTGAGCAGTCACGTTGTTTCTGTTATGTACATGGTGACTCATAACTGCTTAGGTAACCCTTTTGGAAATTCAATCTGCCACCTGTCTCAACACCAGCTCATTAGCATACACTTTTGTTTTAGTCTCCTCTGTTTTTCCTTTTAGTTTCTCACTTATTCCTAATTCATAGCTTAAGTTCTATGCATCTTTGTCAGCTATCTTAAATCCTTTTTGAGATATAGCCTTTGTGAATAAAGAATTACAGTATGAGCCAGGCGTGGTTGCACACGTCTGTAATCCAAGCACTGGGAGGCAAGAAGCCCAGGATCGCTTGAGTTCAAGTGTTTGAGACTACCTTGGGCAACGTAGCGAGATTTGGTCTCAAAAAAGCACCTGGGCGGCATGGCAGGTGCTGTAATCCCAACTATCTGAGAGGCTGAGGCTGTGGATCACTTGAGCCCATGGGATTGGGACTACCTCGGGCAACATAGTGAGATCTAGTCTCAAAAAAAGAAAATTTCAGCTTTACTGGTTTTGTTTGTTTTGGGTTTTTTTTTTTTTTTTTTTTGAGACTAGGTCTCACAATTTTTGCCCGTGGAACCCCAGGCTCTCGTTGCCCGGGGTACCATACAGACTCAAGCAATTCCCAGCTCAACTTCCCAGGTAGCTGGGATTACAGGCGCGTGCCACCATGTTTAGCTGTTTTTTTGGAACTAGGTCACGCTATGGGCCCCAGGCGGGACTCGAACCGCGATCCCTAACCCTGGCCGCTTCATAGGCTGCAGCTTACAGGCACGAGCCACCGTGCCTGGCCACAGCTTTACTGTTTAATAGTTTTCATTTTTGTCTATATCTTCAAGTCAGAAGTTTTGCAGAGATTTCAGTTTTTGAAGAAGTTTGATAAAATACTGAAATGAAGATACTACACTTACAAATTTATCTCTGATTAGTCTGCTATTTCAAAATAAAATACAACTGATATTGCTTTTCAAGTGGTTTTCTCTCCTATGATTTCAGAGCTTGAATAGAGAGGCAATCCAGGTTAGTAGAACACCTACACATACATGCAGGCACATCTGTGATCAAACACTGTCTCTGGCACTTATCAAAACTCACTCCGTTTTGGCCAAAACTTCCCCTTCTAGCTTACAGAGGATACTACCCATTCCTTAGAGTGAGATAATGTGCACAACATGTCAACCTAGCAGATAATTAGATATAAAATTTACCTACCATTATTTACACATTTACAACTTAGAAATCACAATACAAGGCTTGTGCACTTGGTAAGAATTTTGACTTTTTTAATGAAGAGGTTTTAAAAATTGAAATATTGCGCCTTAATTCCAACCTTGGGAGGCTAAGGCTAGGAATCGTTTGAATCTACAGGTTCAAGACTACCCCCGGCTATATAGCGAGACCTAGTCTCAAAAAAATAACCGAGTGTGGTGACGTGTGCCTGTAATCCCAGCCTTGGGAGTCTGAGGCTAGGGATCACTTAAGTCAGCCGGTTCAGGACTACCCTGGGCAACACAATGAGACCTAGTCTCTAAAAAAATAAAATAAAATAAAAATTGAACTATTGGTGACTTTCTATCTGGCAGAATAGCAGAGTAGACATTTTTGAAAAGGCTTTCCTACAGCTAATTACCTTGACACTGGATAAAACACAATAAACAAACATACTTTGAAAAATATTGTGGCACTTGCAAGAAAGTGAGGAATACATCCTTGGTTCCCACATAAACAAATAAAATAAAACACCAAGCAGGAATCAGAGTTTATAAAGTGATGGAACTGTGACTACTCTGGGAGCATATGAAAGATCAGAATTTACAATTTTGCATATTATATAACTTCTAAGGGGAGGAAAAACTAATTTCCAAGGCATACATATCAGGCTACTCACATCAAATAACATATATTTGATACGTATCAGGGTAACACATCAAATAAAATTGAGATACACTTGGAGAGGCTGTAAATGGGCGGATTTTGTAAATGTAAATGGGAGGAGTCAGTAAATGGGTAGCCTAGAAAATAGCTGCACTGAGGAAAAAATGAGAAAATTTTGTTATCTTTATCATTGCTTCAAGAAAAAGTAACAAAATGTGTAGTCTGTTACTGCCTGGTTCCGGGGTTGAAATTTATGCATATTTCATAGCCAGGTCCAAGAATTGAAGTGATTCCAAGTTGATAACACCTCCTGATATCCAGCAGAAACAATCAAAAATCTTTTACAAGAAAGAATCCTTTAATCTAAACCCTCAAGACTGCCTCAAAATTAATCCAGCTAAATATAAATTCACTGTAAAAAAATGAAACAAATGGATGAAGAATAAGAAACTTCCCACAACGACTTCAGATACTATCATTATGAGATACAAAATCTAAAATAACTAAACGTATTTAAGTAAATGATGGAGTTGAAAATGTGAGTAAAAATGAGAATGAATGACTAGGCATGTTTTAAAAGGAACAATATACAACTTCTAGGAAGAAAAAATATAATCATTGCAATTTAGGTAACAATAAATAGGTTTAATAGAAGAGAGAATTAATAGAAGAAAAATTTTAAAAAAACTACCCAGAATGAATCACAAGACTTTAAGCAAAGGGAAAATATGAAAGGTAAAGGGATATAAACTAATATATGAAGATGAAAATAAAATGGGGGAATGAATGTTTAAAATATATATAATGACCGCAAATCTTCCAGAATTAAGGAAAATACATTTATTAGATTCAGGAGGCTAATGAATTATAAGCTGGATAAATTAGAAAAAATCCACATATTGTAGTGACACTGTATTACTCTCAAAACATAAATATATTGATAGCTAGTCAGAGAAAAGATCACCTTCAAAAGGGAAAACAATTGGATTAGCAGCTGACTTCTCTACAGCAGGGAGAGAAATCAGAGGATAGTGAAACAGTATCTTCAAAGTATCAACAGAAGGTAACAGCCTTTAATTTAGAATTGCCTACCCAGGAAACCTTTTTCAAAAATGAAAGTGGATAGTGATATTGCCCTATAAATAAAAACAGGTATTATAACCAATCTGTCCTACTAATTATAAAATGATGCATTCCAGGGAGAAAAAGTCTGAATGCAAGTAGGAAAAAGAATTAGAAAAATTGGTAGGCCTGTGCACACCACTTTGTACTACATTTCATTCCGCTTTACATCTAAAGTCAATTTTAAAATGTGCCTTTTACAAAACATGGGTGAGCCTGAGGAACATTATAATACAAATACTACATGGTTTCATATAGATGTGCAATTCAAATAGTGAAACTCATGGGATCAGAGTGGAATGATCATTGCCTGGGGTTCAATGAAATAGCAGTGCAAAGATGTTGATTAGGGGTTCAACATTTCAGTTGCAGAAAACGAGTTAAGTTCTGGAGATACAGTGCACAGCAGTATGCTTGTAGTTAACCATACTGTAGTGTGAACTTGCAATTTGCTAGATGAGTAGATGTTAAGGGTTCTCACCACAAAATTGAACAAATTAATTATGTGAGATGATGTTAACATGTTTGATTAGTATGTTAATTAACTGGTTATAGGATTACTTTACAACATATGTGTATATAGTAGTTACCCACGCCCCGTGATTTTGCCGTCTGTGATTTCGTTTTCTGTGGTCAACTGGGATCAGAAAATATTGCGTATAATAAGATATTTTGAGGGAAGAGAGCGGCTATAGTCATATCTTTTAATATAGTACATTGTTATATGTATTTTATTATTAGATATTGCTGTTAATCTCTGACATGCCTGTTATAAATTAAACTTTATTGTAGATTTGTATACATAGGAAAAAATAGGATCGATATTTTTGACTCTCTGTAGCTTGAGACATTCAGCAGGGGTTGTGAAATGTATCCTCTGTGGGTAAGTAGTGACTACCGGATTATTTAAAAAAAAAAAAAAAAAAAAACAGCTCCAAAGACTGAAAGTGGATCTACCCCATAGCCCAGAAATTCTACTCCTACATAGCTAACCAAAAAAATATGAAAACACTAGTTCAAAAGGAAATGTGCACTCCTATGTTTCCGGCAGCATAATTTACAATAGTCAAGTTATGGAAACAACCTAAATGCCCCAGAATAGATGAGTGGATCAAGAAGATGTGGTCTAGGTGCACCATGGAATACTACTCAGAGATCAAAAAAGATAAACTCATGTCATTTGCAGAAACAAAGATGGAGCTGGAAGGAATTATTCTAAGTGAAATGAACCAGAAGGAGAAAGATCAATACTGGATGGTTTCTTCTATGTGGAATATGGAGAAACCAAACACAGGATCAAAGATAAACTTTCAGACTCACCCTGAAAGCAGACCATAGATCTGAGACACATCTAGATGAGGAGAGGGAGGAGAAGAGGAGGGGAAGAAAATCAGGGGGAGGAGAATACAATGGGTTATGGTGGAGGACTATTGGTACTTTGGTGGTGGGGAAGCTATGGTGACCTCATCTGAGGGGAGAAATCCTATATTGTGCAAAAATAACCAAGGATGTAAATTTTAAAAAGAAAAGAAAGATAGAAGTCAAGAAAAAAAGAAACCAAAAAATATGGGTTAAAATGAAATCATTTGTGCTAAGCCCTACATCTGTAAACCAAGCCTTAATATCCAATCCAATCCCAGTTTCAGTCTCCTCCAGGAGCACAATGTTTTTTTATTATTATTTATTTATATATAAATTTCACATCTTTGTGATCTCTGGGGTTCACCCCCTCTCCTTGACTGTTCCCACCCTGTCCCACGCCCCCCCCCAGTTGTGTACTTTAATTTGGTTGTTGGTTTGTTTTGACTTTTCTTCATGACTTTTTGTTTATCTTTCCCATGTCCCATATAGTAGTGAAACCATTTGGTTTCTGGTTTTTTTTTTTTTACTTGTTTCTGCTAATATGAATTCTTCTAAGTCTATCCGTTATCATAAAACTGTCCAATTTGTCATTTTTAATTGATGAGTAATATTCCATTGTGTATATGCACCACATTTTTTTTAATCCAGTCATCTGTTTTTGGACATTTCAGTTGCTACCTGTCCTTGCAATTATAAATAGTGCTGCAATAAACATCTGAGCACGTGGGAACACAATCTTTTACTAATCAATTTGGAATCCCTCCATCAGCATCAGAGGAGTGACCTACCTGACCAATTCCTTCACCAGAGGGGTGATCTACCTGACAGATTCCTTCCTTTCCCTCTAACAACTCCTGAAATAATTCCCTCTTTTCTTTTATCTTTTCTGCCTATAAAACCTTTCATTTTGTACAGTTCTTGGTAGTGTCTATTTACGAGGTGATCTGCAACCCTAGTCATGAATGAATTGTTGAATAAGCTCAAATTTTAAATTTTACTCACTTGAATTTGTTGTTCAAAACACCAAAGCATCAAATTATGCAGCCTAAATACATATACTGGATCTTTGTCAACTGTCTCAATAAAGCTGGAAACAAAAATTTAAAACTGGTACTGATAGTAGAAACTAATATATCATCTCATTTCATAAAGGTAATCTTGTTTTTGAAAAATAGACTTGTGTGTCTGTTAATAAAAGTATGGCAAAAAGGGCAGAAAACATCAGTAGGTTACAAACAATAGAAAAACAGAGGCACTTGGTATTTATCGTTAACATTACTTTGGAAAGTCATCATTACCTTTTTAAACTTGACTTTTTCTCTCCAATATCAAAATAATAATTTCTACAATTTATTAATGAGCTAGGCATTAAGATGTTGGTATTTGAAAGTGCTCTTACCCAAGGCTCCACAGAACAGAAACTGTAAGAACTATTTGTTATTCATTAAAAGAGAAAATAAAAGGTGTTAGAAAAGACTTTTGCTTTATCAGACTTGGACTGTATCCCATACAAAACACTCTCTCAAGGCTCACCACGGCCTGAAACAAAAGAAGCCTCATAATTGCAGAAACTCTGTGGAAGTCACCTGCTGGAGAATGGTAGCACTTGTTTGTGATTTGAAACAGAGGGGAAAATGGGAGTATTGTCAAATGGTGTGATCCACCATTTTTTTCCTGTTATCTTGCAGCAGGTTATGGAAGAAATTTTTCTGCTGTGATTTTCTTTAGCATGCCGCTGAATCCAAAGTTTGCTGACTCCTTATTTTCAGCTATTGGTATTAAAACAAATTTATTTGAACAGACCTTCTTGGAAACTGAAAGGCATCAAGCTTTTGAAATGGTGAACACGTATGTCAAGGAAAACTTCAACTTTGCTTTTCAACATTTTTCATTAGGCCCAGGGGACATAGTGAAAACAGCCATCATTGGTCAAATAGGACAAAAGTTTGTTTACAGAGGAAACCATCTCCATCAGTTGGTCCAAAGATGAAGGGCTCCTGGCTCAAAGGCAAGGACATTCTGCTCTGCTCTAGAATGCATTTGGTTGGTGAATAAAGTGAGTTTCCTTCACCATTCGTCAGTGAGTTTCGATTTTTTGATGTCTGGTCATCAGCCTTAATTAACTGTCCTGTGAGATATCTTCCCTGTTGCTAGGAAAGCCTGTGAAACCCTTAAAGTAATTTTGTCAAGGAAATGTGAATCTATGACACTCTTTTCACAGTAATTGGCTGACTTTCTCCAAGAACAATATTGTAAGAGTTTGATTGACTTTAAGACAGACAAGTATTTTACCTTTGTTTCTGTCTTTAGGAAAGAAAAAGTTGATTGTAAAAATATTATGACTGGACAAAGTTTTGTCTTCTTTGGTAAATTACTGAGGTACATTTTTTTGATTTATCCTAAGGTGTGTGAGAGAAATAACTATGTAAATTGCCCAGTGATGGAGGAAGGGCTTCTGAAATTGAAGAAAGAGGGTTAGTGGGTGAGTAGGGAGTTTTAATGAAACATTACCAATTTTTCTTTAGTCAGGAATCCACAAAAGCCCAGAAAACCAGTCAAATTCTTTGGAAGATTACTTTCTCTGATAATCTTAAAAATTGTTACAGATGTTACAGATGACAGCTCTCACTGTCAAGTTCTCAATTGAAAGAAGACAACTTCAATGAAATTCTCTTATGAACAAAATTAAACCTTTTATTTTTTTCCTAGCAGTTTACCTCCCCCCCCCCGAAAAATAGACTGAATTTTGTGTGGGGAAAAAAACAAGAAAGATATTAAGTTTTTTTAAGCTTGTTATATAAGGAAAATCAATGTTCAATGTAATGAAAATAATTGCATGTGAACAAACAGTGCATGTTCTTTGTGTATTTTTCTGGAGAGAGAATCTATAGCTTTCGTTTAATTCACAGGAGATTAGGGAGTACTAGTACAGAATATCAATACTTTTTAGGAGAGAATATGTTATGTAACACCTCTCCTTTGAAGTCCCAATCATCAGTTTGTTATTGCTCCCCATTTGGTGTCTATCCCTTTAGTATTGGGTATATATTTTTAGGCAGATGTCTTGTTTCTACATGTCTTTTCTTACAGTGTAAATGACAAATTTGTATTTGCTGCTGAGTTAATTTTTTAAAAGTTTTATTTTAGAACCAAATGACATACTTATTGTATTCATCAGTACAGTGTGCACACTTAGCATTTTTGAGATTTCAAGTTATGTTTGTCATAGATCAGATCCTAAATATACCAAATCCATTTCTATTGTAGTTAGCCAACATAAGTTCTAAGTCTTTTAAATTTATAGTACACTTTCTAACTCCAATTACTCTAGATTTTCCCCCAGGTATTCTCCAGTACCTAAAAGTTTGCTTTATGCATAGTAAATTCTCAATAAATATTTGTTGACTTGGGCAAAAGTAACAATTCAATATCCATGTATCTATCTAGCAATCAATCAATCATCTAGCCTACCTATCTATTTCATTTTTCTAGTTTTTCACTATATAAAACTGATTTTACAATGAATTTTTTATACCTTATTTTTTTTTCCCTGGTTATATTTTTGCTTAGAGGAATCAGCAAGACATCAACACAGGTTGAAAAGTGGATAATGATATGGGGAAGAAAAGGGGTGAATATACATATTGATTCTCAACGATGAACACCTGAAACTTAGATAATGCTATAATGTTATTTCAATAAAAAAATAATAATAAAGCTTGAAAATTGTGACTGAAAGTTCTACCACCATTCACCTTATAAAGACACTGCTGTTTCTACATTGAACTCTTTTTCTACATCAAGAGAAATCTCTAAATCTGGACATCTGTACAATAAACAGTAATCAAAACTGATATTTATTGTGTACTTTCTACATGTCAGGTCCTGTGTTGATTACCTCATATTAATCTTACTACAACTCTTAAAGACTTGCTGTGTCCATTTTACAGATGAGAAGATAGGACTTAAAGATGATGGCGTATTTTCTCTAATGACACCCACATAAGGTGAAACTAATATGAATCCTGGCAGTCTGGGCTCAGGGCCAGCATTTTTAGGTTCCTCCATTTATGGTTGAGGGGTGACAATGGCAAGGAGCTGTCTTCTGCTTCTTCATAACAAAGACAATGTCAGGTTTTCAATTGCCTAGTAGAAACAAGCAGGCTTATACTATTCCTTAATATAGCATATATGTATTAATTAATATTTATAAGTATGTATTAATTATCAAGGTCAATTCCTTAGTACTGCCTCATATTTTAGGTGTGCTGCTATTAATGCAGTACAGGCCAATATTTGAAGTTCAGATAAGTTGTACAACATTCCATTATCCTAACTTTTTATTTTAATAAGATACATTTTACATATATTTCAGTATTGCCATAAATGTCCTTTGTGACTTTGGGTCACTGTCCAGTAGAAATTTTCTAAAATTAGGATTTTCTAGAGTCAACACAAAACCAATAAGATTATTTCTTCTTATTCCTTTTGGGAATAATAAATATAAGAACCTCATAATAGTAATATGCATATTAAATGTAATGTATTATTTAGGTTTAATATCTTATAAACACACAAAACAGTGTTATTGTTTCTGTTTAAACACAATTTAATGCATTGAGCTTTACATATAAACCTAGGTAAATGTTGAATAAATATTAATTTTATTCAAACAACTTCTTTATATATTTTGCCTCCTGAATAATTTAAAATTAACATCCTATATAAAACAACAAAATAAACCCACCAAAAGATACTCAGAGTTGACTCTAATGCAGTGTATCTTAATAAAAATTTTGTTCATGTTTATAAAACAGGGCTTAAAAATATTTTCAAAACACACACATACTACTCAAAGTTGAAATAAATGCTAAGAAAACTACATTTTCATTCTGCTTTTTGCTACATGTCTGTTTCTACCTTCCTCCTTCCCCCCTTTATTTTAATAGTAGAATGAGAATTAACCCAGAGCTTTAGTGCTGGTACCACATTGCTGAGGGTTATAGGTTTGGGCTTCTAGCTGAGCTTTCTGAAAGGACCACAGGAGTCTCTGCCAGATGACAGATGCCTGTTAGCATGAGGAAGCACGGGGAACCATTACCATCAGGAAACAGGGGTACCTGTTAAAACTGCTGGTTCCAGGATGAGTTCTTCTGAGATATGTGTCAGAAATATGGTCCTTGACACTCATTCAGTGGGAGACTGGATGCTGAAATTTCTATGGCAACTGGTGGAGAAAAATCCTGTCTGCAGAATGTGTACACAGAGAAGCCGCCCTAGACCACCCTACATCTTTGCCTTCCTACTCGTGTCTAGGCATTTCTGTTCAAGGAAGAGCCTGGGTCACATTTGGTGACTTCTTCCGTGGAGAGGCTGGAACTTCTTAGGTGCCAATGATATTCTGTTTTTCGTTGGGGTCCTTTTTCACTGATAAAGATAGATGAGGGAAAGCTCTGATTCTTTTCAATGATCTGGTATATAAGAATTCCTTCCAAGTAACTATGACTGGATATTTTGTAGGAGAGCTGTAAGCCCTGTAAGGGCTAGGTAACCCCCAAACTTCAGCAGTGCAGGAAATTCTGTTCACAAAGAATCAGAAGTTGGGGAAAACATCACTGAAAATGGCCACTTAGTAGCTAATTACCACAAACCAGTAATGCTAAGACTGCTTCATCTAGAATATGTCAAGTATGAAACATTTCATCCTAAGAGACATGTGGGAGGGACTTGAAGAGTCACAGGGTGCTATTCCAAAGGTAGCTGATGAAAATATAATTTCTTTTTAAAAATCAGTGGTAACCTCAAAATATATATAAGCACAGTATTTGGTTTGCTTATTAAATTTCATAGGGATATAAGGGCTGGACATGGTGGCGCATGCCTGTAAGCGGCAACCTGGCCGGGGCCAGGGATTGCAGTTCGAGTCCTGTCGGACACATAGCGAGACCTAGTCCCAAAAAAATAGCTGGGTGTGGGGGTGTGCACCTGTAATCCCAGCTACCTGGGAAGCTGAGGCTGGGGATTGCTTGAGTCAGTGGTACCCAGGCAACGTGAGCCTGTGGTTCCACAGGCAAAAATAGCGAGACCTAGTCTCAAAAAAAATTTTTTTTAACAGGGATACAAAAAGTGTCTACTAACCATTGATTTCTCTTGGAAGAATCTGGCGCAGTGATCTGACGTATCATTTCTGACAAAGAGGCCCTACATGGTATCATTCCTAACAGAAATAGCACTGATTCTGAGAAATTTTAAGACTGGGAACACATGGTTTTGTTCATGATGTTCTTCACTGCACCCAGCACATGGCCTCACACAAAGAAAGTGCCTCATGTTTGTTGAATGCATATCAGCAACTCTAATATCTGCTAACTAGTGTGCTTCTTTTTATTTGCATATTCATTGGACTTCTTTGCTATATTGGAATAAATATTAAACTTAAAATATTAAACTTAAAATATTGCATCCCTCATTAGGGTTTATAATAAGGCATTCGAATCTCACATGATTTTGCATTTTGAATCATGGCTTAGATAGGTTCAGCCACCTGTAAAGGTCAATCATACACCCCAACAACATGGTTTTAGCAGAGTTAAGATTTAGATAGGATTTGATGATATATTTCTCATGTATTTGTTTATTTTAGTCCTAACTACATAGGTGAGTTGAAGAATGTGGACATACTAGAAATTCAAGTAATAGTGTCATTTGCATAAATTTAAATAGGTCCTCAACACATACAAATTTGCTAGCTGTGCCAGCACTGCTGTTATCAGATTTATTCTATTGAATATGACCTGCCACACTCCTGGATTTCCAGCAGATTTCCCCCTCCCCCATTTGTTATAATTCCACACTTTTAAAGTCCTCTTAATTTCAATTAGTGACTTTCAGATCGCATTGACATTTTCATGCTAAAGAATGCATCTTTTTCTTGTTCTGGTGACTGTGGAATTGAAGACTTGAATGCATTTCCAGAGCTACAGGGGAGGGTCTTCCAGGTTGAGACCAGGGGTATTATTCATAGATATTGTGACAAGATTGAAGGGCCCTTCCCACCATAATTTGGTTTCCCTCAGGGGCAGACCATGAGACAAAGATTTGAGAGTGAGAGAGGGTGAGAGTGAGATGTTTACCTGGGAAACAAGTAGGTAGGAAACAAGTAGGTAGGAAAGAAGGGCAGTGATAACAGGAAAGGAGGACAACCAAGAGAGCATTAAGCCATCTACATTGGTGAGTGGCTAGAGCACAGGTGAAGTTTAGGAAATAGTTCAAAATACATGCCACAAAATTTTTCCAGCAGGGATGAGAAAGCTGTATTATTCGTCAACTACTCCAAAGACTAGTCTTTGCATGAGGTCTCTTAGGATGGGTGTGGATGTCTTGATTCCATGGTGGTTCAGGGATGTGTGTGTGTGTGTGTGTGTGTGTGTGTGTGTGTGTGTGTGAATGTGTTTGATTTAATCCAATATTTTACTGTTGTATCATTAATCCATTTCTTTTTTTTTTTTT
>PVHY01024732.1:0-19229 GCA_004024945.1 Uropsilus gracilis | reverse complement strand
GAATAGAATAGAATAGAATAGAATAGAATAGAATAGAATAGAATAGAATAGAATAGAATAGAATAGAATAGAATAGAATAGAATAGAATAGAATAGAATAGAATAGAATAGAATAGAATAGAATAGAATAGAATAGAATAGAATAGAATAGAATAGAATAGAATAGAATAGAATAGAATAGAATAGAATAGAATAGAAACACTATTTCTATTGAAATAGTGTGGGAATTTTGTAAAAAAATGCTTTGATTTTTTTATATATGGGCATGTTACCAACCTAACAAGGACTAATTATTTACATTCAAAAGTCAAACTATGAGCCAGAAATAATTCCCAAAAAGACATTTTATTAAAGTGTAGTATAATCATGGGAATAACAGTTAGTAGTCTTAAAGAAACCTTTTTCTGGAGTCAAGACTAAAGGAAGGTTGTAAAGGAAATTACAAATTGCAGGGATGTGAGAGGTATTAGAAGGGTTTCTACTTTCTCAAGTTCAAGAAGGATTTAGACAGTATATGGCCAGTCAGTGAAAGGATTATTGACAGCTTTCCTTGAATATTGCTCTTTTGGTCTTATTCTGCCTTGGAGACGTAGGACAAATGTCTTACTCTTTGCAGATATACTGTCCATGATTACTTTCCAAAGAAATCACTATGGAATAATACATAAAAGGAAAAGAGAATAACTGACCAAATATAAGAATAATCTGACAAACAGTACTTCAGTGAACAAAATTAACATCAACAATAAGTCATATTCATAATGCGTCCTTTTGAAATACAGTCATAAAAATGACTTTCTGCAGGTAGAGGCCAAAAAAGATATGATTCTCTATCACATGGTCTTCATCTAAAAAACTTGTAATTCCTCTATTCATGATAAAAATATTAGATGAATCCAATGGAGGCATATATATATAGAGAGAGAGATGTATATTTAATTTTAAAAGCACACTTTTATTAGGAAAGGAGAGGGATCTGCAGACACAGGTAGGCAGAGAGTTGTGGCTACTGCTTTGCAAAGGAAAAGGGGTCATGGAAAGAAATACCTTACTCATCACAGGCAGGCGGGAAAACTCCATATTCTAAGAAAAGCTAAATAGTGAGAGAAATTATGTCAAAGAAACTGAGTCAGTAAAGTGAATTTCTCTAGTCCTGTTTGAGCATATATACTAAATCATCAACTGATATTTTCATGCAACTCACCCTAGTACACTGATCATGAGGAGCCATAATAGATTAAAAAAAAAAAAAAATTAGATCCTAACTCACAATTTCCTGAAGAGAAAAAGCTGAGAGCCCACATGGGCAGTTAGAATGTACCCAGACCACACATGTTCAGGTATAGCCCAGTCCAGATCAAGCAGTGGTACTGTTTTTCCCCTTCTTACCTTATACAGTTACCCTTTAAATTCCTCCTAACTCTCTTTGAGGATCCTGGTTATATTCTACTTTCTCAAATGGGTACCCTCATGCATGTTTCTCTATTAAAGCTTCACTTGATTTGAACACAATTAGTACTATCTGTTGAATCCCCACTCTCATTTAAAGTAACATTAGCATTTTTCAAAATTATAATGAAAATAGAGGGTGAAGAACCAAGGAAGCATAAAGAGACCTGAAAATTAAATGCAATGTGGTCACCTGAATGAGATCCTAGAATAGGAAATGGACTTTAATTAGTAAAATCTAAGAAAATCTGAATAAACCAGGTTTTAGCTAATAAAAATATTTCAATACTGATTTAGTAATCACAGTAAATGTCTATCATTAATAGAATATGTTAATATTGGGGAAACCTATACTATCTTTGCATTTTTTCTGACCATTTAAAATTTCCTAACAATAAAACATATTATAAAAATTAACATAAAATGTAGATTACTATAAGAAAAAAAACTTACTGGATTTCTGATTTGTACTGATTAAAATATATAGAAAATTTAGGAAGAAGAGACTTTTCCTTATCAAACTTCCAATCCAGGAACATGGTATACGTATCAGTTTATTTATCCTTAAGTTTTACTCATAGTTTCATAGTTTTGAGCATACAAATGCAGTACTTTTTTTGAAAATTGTGTCTATTTCTAAATAATTGCGATACTCATTGAATTTTTCATACTGTCCCTGTTTATAATATTTTACTTAATTCATGTATTTTAGTAGGACAATTTGAGAGAATGAAATTTCCTGTGTAAATCACTTGTCACTTTGCAATAGGTATAGTTTTAGTTTTCATTGTCAGTCTATAATTGAAGGCTTCAGTATAGCAAATGATAAGGTAATCTATGGAATCAAAAAAAATGATTGTAAACTATACATTTAATCTAATTCAATTAAAAATGAGCAAGTTGAAAGAGATATTTTACCAAAGAAGATAAAATGATGGAAAATATGCAAAGGAGAAGTTCCATAGTATCATTAGTCTTTAAGGAAATGTAACAATATCAACACTATCACTTCATACACTTATAGTGGCTTTTATCCAAAAGACAAGAAACAACAAAGGTTGATGAGGATATGGAGAAAAGATAACTTTGGATACCATTTGAAAGAATGTAAATTGGTACAAGCAATGAGAAAAGAGTATGGGATTTCCCCAAAGCTTAAAAAATAAAATTTGACCTACCATATGATCCAGCAATCCCAGTCCTGAATGCATATTTAAAGGTAATCAAAATGACATCAGATTTTCTGACACCAGAGATTAAATGTACACAGTTTTGAAATAAATCAATGGAATTTTATAAAATGAACTTTTATGTTTTTTCTTAAAATTATGTTAGTGATATTAATATGCAAAGACATGAACTTTAACTTTTAAAAGCTCATAAACACATGGTCCAACTAAGAAATTATCAAGGATTATAAATGTAAATGATACACATGCACATATTTAGTGGTGAAGATTTTATTGCCCAGATCAAACACAATGTGGAGGTAATGGGAGGAGTAGGTATTCTTGATTTGACAACAATTTTTTTTTCCTGAGATGAATAGTGTGCAGACTCATAGAGGAAGATTATAAAATAGAGATCAAAATTAAATATACATACATTTGACATATACATATATCACAGCTATAGATCTACTTTATGGATATGATCTATAGCAGATGATACTATATATTAAGTGCTGTTCATTGCAGTCTTGGATAAACCTAAAACAGTCTGGGATAAACCTAAAATAACCTTTGCAATAAAGCTGATTAAATCAATGTTGGCATATTAGTTTGATGTAATTCTTGGAGCTGCTTATAGAAAATGAGATAAAGTCATATTGTTTATCTCAATCAACCTGATTATATGGCTTAAATTAAAATAAAGTAAAAAGCATACCAATAAATATTACCTATTTTATATATACATAATACTTGTTTTCATGAAAAGCAAGTCATCATGCCTAGATTATGTCTGCCCTGATATTTGACAATTAACTAAATGTTTGCTTCTGAGAAAAAGATGGAGAAAGAGATTTAACTCATAATTTCATACCTCTTTATTTTAAGAAAGACAAATATATGAATTGCCCATTCAAGTGAATTTCATTAGATAGTTAAGAAAAATAAAACTCTACCAAAATAAAATTGTTTCATGTTTTCTGACATATTGGTTCTTGAAGTTTCAAAAGTAACTAGTTTTGAGGTTTTTGTATATTATTCTAAAATTACTTTTTAATACTTGCTCAGAGATGTTTCAGTGATCATAATCCTTTCCAAAGTATAGTTAATAATATGACTACTGTATTTTTCTAACAACTATTTCAAAAAATTAAAATATTGACCTTGACTATAGTGGTTCTTCTAATTATCCAGATTTCTTTACACAATATAAGATAATAGCTTATTACAACAGCAGTAGCAATATTTGCTGGCTTGTTGAGTCCACAGTTCACATCAGCAACTGGGGTCTGTTGAAATTTCCTGCATCAGAAAACATGTTTATTGAAGCAAGTCATAGTTTAAGGTAAGTCTGGTAATCACTAATTTAATATATGTGGGTATGATTACTTCAGTGGACATAAGAATTCTGTACAGATCTATAGTTGTAAACTTAAAAAGTACACAAGAAACCCAATCAAAAAGGGGGAGAAGAACTAAAAAGACACTTTTCCAAAGTGGAAATACAATTGGCCAACAGGCACATGAAAAATTGTTCAATGTCACTAGCAATAAGGGAAATGCAAATCAAAACCACAATGAGATACCACCTTATACCAGTGAGAATGGCCCACATTAAAAAAAAAACAAAACAAAACAAAACAAAAAAAACAGGCAACAACAAGTGCCTGCGTGGATGTGGAGAGAAAGGAATACTCTTACACTGCTGGTGGGAATGTAAACTGGTCCAGCCACTATGGAAAGTGGTATGGAGGACCCTCAAACAAATGAAAATGGAACTACCCCCTTGACCAGCAATCACTCTTCTGGGAATTTACCCAAAGGAGACCTCAGTATGGGTACAAAGGAACACCTGCACCCGCATGTTTATTGCAGCACTATTTATAATTGCGAGGGCATGGAAACAACCCAAATGTCCCAAAACAGATGAATGGATGAAAAAGATGTTGTATATATACACATCTATATATATATATATATATATATACATATACCATATATTACTCATCAATTAAAAATGACAAATTAGATGAATTTTGATAACATGAACACACCTAGAAGAAATCATATTAGCAGAAACAAGTCAAAAAGATAAAGACAGACACCAAATGGTTTCACTATTATATGGGACTTGGGAAAGATAAACAAAAAGCTATGAAGAAAAGTGAAAAACAAAAGAAACAAAACAAAAAGCTAACAACCAAATTGAAGTACACAACTCCAGGTGGGGGTGGGTGGGACAAAAGGGGAATGATCAGGGAGTGTTGGGGAGGGGTGAATCCTGGGAATTACAAAGATGTGAAATTTATATTTAAATAAATTATTTGATGTTTAAAAAGTATAATTATGCATAAAATGTATGGAAATATTTTGATGATATATGGAATTACAAAGGTTGTTATAAAATAGAAAGTGTCCATAAATTTGACATGTGATTCTGAAAAATTCACTTTACACTTCTGAAACAACTAGAAAGCAGCAAAATAAATTACATTCATTGTATGACACAAAGACATAAAAATATTTCTAGTTCTATGATGCATGATTAAAGTGCACAGGGCATGTGTTTCCAGTACCAGCCTGACTTTGAACATAGAAGGTACTCATATTTGTTTAAAATAAGAGTGCAATTTATTCACTGAACTTATTGATTAACTTAAAATTTCTGAACTGATAAATGAGAGCAATTAATACAGATTTTAAAGTTTAGCTATAAACTACAATATACCATTTATATATATTTTTCTATTATATATATAGTATAGTGTAGTTTAGACCTATATATAGTTTAAACATATATATATACACACACATATATATATATAACATAAATTTAATTTTCCTTCAAACAGTCAAATGAGTAAAAATAATATCAAGGAATAAAATCTTTATATTTATCAGTTATCTTTGCATTTCCATTACTTTTACATTATCTTAAACATTTGGATGACCAAAATCTCAGGTCTTAGGTTTCCTGATTCACCCTCATGATAGTAACATTGTCTATACACTGATATTAAACAAATATACATCCCAAACAAACCTCACTGAGACTTCCTAATCCCACACCAAAATGTCCAGAAGACATCCCCATAGGTCCAAATATTGCATACATTATTAAATATTAGAAGCAAAGCTAAAACTTGGAAATGCTCAACCAAAGTTAATGGAATGGTGTCACTATAATTTCTGAACTAAAAACCTTGAAACCATCTCCAGTTTTGCTATCTCTCACATATTCATGTCAATCTTCATCAAGTCACCATGTCTTTTACCAAGAAGATATCCTATATCCCAATTTATATGTCCCACATACAGTCACACACTCTAATCTCAAAACGCAATCCAAAATAAGTCTTTAGAACAGTAAGTTTATTTTATACCTCACTGCTCAAAATCTTGCAAAAGTTTCTCATTATATTTATAAAAACCAAAGTCTTTTAAACCACAGTTTGCTAAAAGATTATGACTCTTTATATAGTCATAAAATCTGATGTTTGATATGCCACACTAGGGTAGCTATAGAAAAGTCTAGAAAACATTGTAATGCCTTCTCAGAGAAATAAATTTGCCTTTAGAATGTCAGTTGTTACTCTGGGGAATTAAGTATTCTTTTAAAGTACCTCTATAAGTGTGTTAAGTCTGTGACTTAAATAATTAGTCTTTGATTGACTAAAAATAATAGATTGGAGGTCTAGGAAGATATCCTAAAATATCCCATAAGACTATTGTTGTAGAAAGAAAAGTACTCAGTTAAGTCATTTTAGGTACATTGATATGTTATAGAAAAGTGCCATAAGAAGAGAAATGTTAACCTTTTTTAGCATGAATAATAAAATGTGTTCATGAGATTTAATTAATGAAATAACTAAATATTTAAAACAATTTTCACTCAATAAAAGTAAATTGGTTTTATATTTTCTGATCTACTATTTTTATACTTTAAAAGGTCAAACTAAGTTTGTTGTTTAATTTGCAGCATAAAATACTTCTTGTTTTATCATATTCAGGGATATTTGAGAGATCATAATCATTAAATCTTGCATAGATAGATGAAATGAGTGAGTATCTTGCTTTTAATCTACAATTTAATTAAAAATGAAAATAGAATGTTTTGACTATAATAAAACATTTAATCATGAATCATGCTATAGTTCACAAATGTATGAAAATTCTTTAGTACAAGCATCATTAATAATATTTTTTCTCTTCATGCGTCCACACATTGCATTCGATGGAGATGTAGTTATTTGCATTCTTCTGCAACAGAGAATATATTTATTTTAGAAATTCATTAATGAAATAATGTTTTAGTTTCAAGTTTAACTGTATGTAAGCAATTATCTCAAATGGTCATAAAAATCTCATATTTATACACAACTGCAAACAATAAGCATTTTATCAAAAAGTGATATAAATAATGCAATAGGAAAATAGAGACAAGGGGACATTAGAAAAGTTGTTGTAGAGATGCACTCATAGAATAAATGTGTATATTTGAAAAATTCCTCCAAACCTAATGGCACCACACCAAACAAAATAGTAAATGTTTTCAAAATTGAGGAATGTGTGCAGAAAATCTAGATTTTAAACTTTGGGACTATCCAAAGGAGAATGTCACTTCATTTTAATTTTAAATTTCTATCCCCCTAAATATACCCACAAAGCTACTCTTAACATTGTCCACAGTGTATCTCAAAAGCGGAAGCCTGATTTTCTCACTTTTCCCCTCAAACCTTCCATTGTAAAAAAATAGAATTCACATAAATAACTTCTGCTGTCCAATGTGCTCTCACTCTGTTTCCTCTTTGACCTACATCTCCCTGCCTGACTCATTTTGCCCCAGCACCACAAGCCCTCTTGCTGTTTCCTGTAGCAGCTACACAAGTGCCACCTAAGCTCCCACCACTGCTTTTCCTGTTGGAACTCTGTTCAGCAAGTAGCTACATCAATGCTTCATTCTAGTTACTGTACAAACACCACTGTCTCACAGAGACTGCCTCAGCAACCTCATTTAAAACAGTAAAAACTCTTCCTCATATCTCTTCACATAAAAAGGTATGTGGTGACATAGCAAGAAGTAGGGACTGCACAACACTCCACAGCTTTCACCACCTTCTAAGGTACTATGTAATTTGTTACCATATTTACTTTGTCATCATCCCTCCCTCATTAAATGTATTAATTATCATAACAGGCATTCCAAATCAATGAAGATTTAGTTGGAATGTATTATTTTTCTCAGTTCTTAAAGCATGCCAAATAAATAGGCACACATCTTACTTATAGGGAGGCCTGTGTTTAGATGTAATTTTTCTTATTTGTTATTATTTTTCACCTTCTCCTTCAACCACACCTGTCACAAAACAACTGGTGTCAGTTAATATATTATACAAAGGTTCAATAAAATAATATTTATAGTATTCTCAGAAAACATCATTAATCAACAGGGAAAGAAATATTGTTTGTGTCTGATTATTTGAGCTCTGGCATTAGCATTGGTTGATTGTTATAAAACAAAGATCACACATAATTAAAAATGTTTTTGAAATACCCAAAATCTATCTGCTCTTGACCTATAATCTTGAAATAAGATAATGAGGCAAAAATGGGGGGTAACTTACAGTTCCTCAGAAGGACTTGAGCCATCCTGCCATGTCCAGAGAGGACTGCTTCCTTTCCTGTGTAATCCAACCCAAGAACTGAATTTCACTTTTGATTGAATGAACATCTGTGGATATATTCATATTGTTGGTGTTGATCTTATATCAGTACATTTTAATCTACAGAGGATACTCATAAAATAGTGAATGCATTCATCTTTAAACATTGACAAGATGGATGAAATAGGACTTAGTTTCTCTACTGTGCAGAGAAGAAATTATGTGGAAAACCTCGAATAAAGAATCATCAACACTTATTGAGTAGAAAAAATATTTCAATAAAGGGAAATGATGAACTTAAAATGTCCTTATACAATAAAATAGAAGTGAGTAGTGGAGATGAAGAACAAAATGTGAAGAGTCTGATAGATCATGGAGACCTTGGTGATGAGTATGGCTTGGTATCACACATCTGAAGATCTGAACTTAATTTCTGAATTATATTTATATAATAAAATGTTTATAATAATCACCTAATTAAAAAGGGATATAATATCAGTATCTTATAGGAAAGGGGTATAGGTAAATGCATTGCTTCTAGGATGCTTTGAAATGAAGACAGGAAATACAGAAAACTTTCACAGAAACAAATATATCCACTCTGTGCACTACTATTCAGCAGTAGAAGTTAAGAAACTATTACTATAAATCTAAAACCAATTACTATTTTACTATGGAAACTAAATAGATTCAATTTCTTGGCATTTCACTCAGCTAAAATTTGTAATCATAGTGCTCTGGACATATTGTATTCTGTGATAATACAAGGAAATAATATGAAACTACCTTAACTCAAAAATATTGTTATTTGAGTAATTATTATTTCAACGGATATACTAAATCCATTTCAGTTATAGATTCAAATGAAGTAATCATTTATTTTTGTCTTTAAAAGCAATCTTTCTCACACTTACAAATCCTCTATTGTATTTTTCTGCCATAATACAGAACATACTGTTTTTTTCTACTGTAATTAAATTACATATCAGAACTTTTTTTTTTTTTTTTTTTTGAGACTAGGTCTCACTATTTTTGCCCGTGGAACCGCAGGCTCTCGTTGCCCAGGGTACCACAGACTCAAGCAATCCCCAGCCCCAGCTTCCCAGGTAGCTGGGCTGACAGGCGCACGCCACCACGCCCAGCTATTTTTTGAACTAGGTCTCGCTACGGGGCCCTGGCGGGACTCGAAGCGCGATCCCTAGCCCCTGCTGCTTCATAGGCTGAAGCTTACAGGCAGGAGCCACCGTGCCCGGCAATATCAGAACATTTTTAATTAAACACACACCTCTCATAAAATACTTACTTGGGTTGAATGAAACAAACATACCTGCTCCTCCTCATCATCAATCTTAACAAAGCTAGACCCAAGATGCTGGCATGACTTCTTACTTTCATCCCAAGTTTTCTCTTCAGTTGAAAAATAGTAGCATCTTATTCCACAGCAGGACCACTGTCCATGTCGTATGTCACACCCTTTATCTTGAAAACAAAAACACCATGACCCTCAATCCCAAAACCACGTAGAGATCTCGGATTATTCTATAGTTCATTACTCACCAGAGAATAGGTGATCTCTTTGTATTTAAAGATCTAAAGGTTAAGAATAATTCTTCTACCAAAATCTGTAGGTGAGAATGCTGTGGAGGTAAAGCCTGTCTCTGACAGACTCAAACTTATTGCAAAGACAGCTCTGGAAAATCCTGACTTCTCAAGTACAGATAAACTGCAGTGATGTGAAGCAGTTCTCCCTCAAGGGGAAAATATATTAAAATGTGCAAAGGAAAATGACCTATTTTGTGCAAGGACCTATTCTTGCACAAAATGTGCAAGGACCTATTCTTGGGACTAGATGAAATAACAAAATCATTTTTACAATATAATAGAGATTTCTAACTTTGGGAAAGCCTAGTATACAGTTAATCATTAAAAGAAACTGAGTTTAATGACAAAAGGTAAGCAAAATGAAAGTTCAGTGTTAAGTTTTAAGATTATACATAGACAGGGGAGAGTAGAATACATAGAAATATGATGATGGTTCATGGGTGATATGGTGGCAGGAGAACTAGCAGAATTACTCCTAAAAGTAGAAACAAATTACATTGCAAAAATGAATACTGATGTAGGAAAATAATATATATGTATATATAAACAAAACCACACTTATAAATAGGAAAGAGCCAATTTTCATGAAGAGTCAGGCTACAAGTTGTGAGCTTGTATATTCAGTACATACCTGTATGTATTGTTAGAGTTGTGTTATTAATAACTTCTACTGAGGAATTTGTGTTGTTAATAACTTCTGAGGAAACAGCATTTTTTTGTGGGCCAGTCATACTGTTATACCTTTGAATGCTCTGAAAAACTTCAATCCATGTTATTAAAGTACGATTTCAATTAAAATCTCTAAGTCTGTTTCTTGAGTACCAGTCATCTAGTCATAATGTATAGACACTGAAGCTTTGTCTCTGGTTCCAAAGTTCACTCTGGTGACCTACCTTGTCCTTTCTGGTTCTCCAAAGATATGCTACAAGTACCTCTAGCTTTACTATTATTAACACACACACACACACACACACATACCCTCAAGAACCATAGTCTAAATGTTTTTCTTATTTTTTCTGTACACATTCAACTAAATATAATCACCAAAATGAGTTAGACTGTGAAAACAAATAGTATCACTGGTTACATTCTCTCCTCACTCATTCAATCAAAATTACACCTTAGCAATTCTGAGTTTTAGATATTTATCATATATGTTCCCTACCATTCATTACTACTTCAGTGACATTACTTCAGAGTAATTGTCATTCATTAATACTGATTTCTTAAAAATTCCTTAGTTTATTTTTCCATAATATCTAATCAATATGTATATTATATATATATATAAACTACACTGACCTATCAACAGTTTTTAAGTTTTAAATAAATTTTGCTATTTTTGTGACAATAAGTCCAACATAATTAAATTATCATCAACACCATAATGACTACTACTATTTCTACAGAAACCTAGAGTTGTTAAAGTCCAATAGATATACTGTATTTATATTTTCTTATTTGTCAATCATCCCATTGTTTCCATAATGTGTGTCCTTGATACGCACACATATATCCTAAGACTGCAGTGGCCATCAAGAGTACAAAGCATACAATTCCCAGGCTTCTTGCAATGACAGGCCATGGAGTTTCTGTACAAATCAAAATGAAAAATACTTAATAAGCACTGAGTTTTGCAAACCCCTCATAACTTAGAACATAATGGAAATTTATTTCAGAATCATAGATGAATAACATTATTTCCTGTGATTCTAAATCTCATTCAATATTGCATTGCAATACCTATTTCAGATATAAAGGACTATATATATATATATATATATATATATATATATATATATATAGTGTGAAATAAATATGAGTGGTAGGTACATAAAACACAGTTACCTTGATCACTTTTATTAACTTAGCATTACCATGTTTTCAGAAGCTATGAAAGCAGAAAAGCATCTCTACCTCTCCTTTTGTGAACTGGATAGTTTTTGCCATTTTGTTTCTTTAAACTGTACAATTTGAGCTCTGAGTATTGCACTTTCTCTTCACTCGTTTCTGAAGATCCTGAACAGAAGATACAGGAAAAAAAATTGTTTCATAAGGCATAATTAGAATTGAAATTATAGAGCTAAGTGAATGGTGCACATGACCTTCTAAAAAAAAGTATTTTTGGTGACAATTGACCTTGAACTATCAGAAAAAGGAAGTGCAATAGCTAGATACTAGACTAACATATATAAGTGATATAAATGCATAATTACATAATCTGTATTAGTCTAAATATTTTGCATTTATTTATATGTATCCATAAGTATGACCCTTCCATTTGTACTAATCTTATAAAATAATTCCACAAAAAATGCATAAAATCTCTCTCACCTAGAAATGTTAGATCAGTACTGATTAAAGAACATAAAATTTTCCAAATATTATTTGTTGTATCTTTTTAGAGAGAATTAAATAATGGTTCTTGCTAAATACTCATGAGTCTTGGATTTCTTAAAATACCTTAATTTTTCAACATTTACCTTTTAATTTAAGAAAAATTGTTTTGAAATACTTAATTATAAAATGTTAAATACATTTCTCTCTTTTTTAAAAATAAATAATCTCTATCGGAATACCAGATTATGAGGTAAAATTGTTTAAAGGTCATGTTTTCTTCTAACTGATTGTTGCTAGGTTTTTTAATTGAATATCTATATGCCTAAATAACAAGAAGACAAAATCATAATATAAAATAATTTATCTTAACCAAAAAGTAATTATTTTATTGAAACATTAAAACTTTTCCTATTAGCAAAGAGTGAGAGAATTTAAATTTTGGATATCCATTGATAATCAGAAGACAACACCCACAGATGTAAATAAAAGGAATATAGAATAAATAATACCCAAAATATATGGATTTTAAAAAATCATATTCTGCATAGTCAATTTTTTGACTCAGTAGTATTTTTATCCATTCTGTTATCACCAGTAGAAAAAAAAAAACGATCTTTCTAGCTATTAATTATCATAGTTACCTTGAATAATTCTTTCCAGCAATAACCAAAACCCTTCCACCTTCCTGTATAACTTTCCTGGAGCACATTTCACTTGACCCCTCATTGCTCAGCAGCCTGATAGCAGGGCTGAGGTCACACACCCACACTGGTCGATCATACCTGAAGATTTGCCTAGAGGTGTCACCAGATGGAAGACAAGTTTGTGCAGGAACACGGAGAGGGTATATTGGCTCTGCTGACTTTGCACCTCTGCTCTGAGTTGAGGAGGCACATTGTGATTTGTGTCAACAGCTCAGAGAGATTTTGTCAGAAGAAAGATGCTGATCATATGACAACATTCCCACACAGAAAGTTTCCACTACTGAACTATATCTCATTTGTGCCACACTGTCGGCGAGAGTGTAAAGAAATGCTCTTGCTGTGGAATAAAGGTCAATCTAAACATAAGTTTTAATATTTACCACAAAACTGGAAAATGAATGACTATCTCAGAATTTAGATTAGGAAATAGCCAGTACGATATTTTTAAATATATAAAAATAAGTGATATATATGGACACAAATGGAAAATTAAGTCTAAAAGTAGCATATATATATATATATATATATATATATATATATATATATATATATATACTCTGTGTCTTACTTAACTATAGAATTTGGTGTCATACACACAGGAACAAAAGCAGTTTTTTTCTTTTCCATTCAACCACACTGATATGTGCATCAAGTCCCCCAGTGATGTGTAGTAATAACAATTGAAGTCCATTTTATAGCAACTGAACTTGTTGAGTCTTTTCAAAAGTGTACTACTTCCCCAGTACTGTATAACTAAATAATCTAATTACCATTCGAGATTGGTTAGCTTTTTCTCTTGGAGGTTTGCAATTGGCTTATCAGGTTTCTTTTCAAGGAGGTTGATTACTTTCAAGATTTAGCTTTCTTGCATAAATGCAGACAACAAGGAAAACATTCTAAAAGTTCTCCAGACTAAAGGTTTTCTCTGAAAGGCAATTTTAGGCATGCCCATAAAACTGTGGTTTCTAGATCTCAAGTTTGTTTACATTGCATGGCTTGTTCATATATCTTCCATGCCTACTGTTAAGTTCCTCAATTCCAAATATTTCACTGCATAGAAAAATAATGTGATATTTTTATGATATAAAATAGAATATGTTATATTATAGTTAAAACAGTAAATTGACTTTCACCATGTGCTCTGAAGGGTAAGCACTGTGACCTTGAACCTTGCAGAGCAGTAAGTCATTGAGGTGAAGAGTGAAGGGGTGACTGCAGTTCTCTGCTCTATTTTCTGAAGAGACAGTGAGTGAAGGTCCTGACTTAGGAATCCTGACCTTGTCAGCAGAATGAAGAATAAAAACCCCTCAACAAATGGAACCTATTAAAGAGAATGGGCTTCAGAAGCAGAATCTATTAGTTGGTATTTAATACCAGTTATATATATTAGGAAACAGATGGAAAATTCAGTCTAAAATTGAATACCAGTTTTATATATTAGGAAACAAATGGAAAATTCAGTCTAAAATTAGCATTTATTTTTAGTAACTTATTGCTACTCCTTTTAGAAATGTTATATTGATTTGTCTCTTACTGTTTAATATTAAAAGACCAACAAAATATATATTCCTTAATAATTGACAAAACACATCCAAAAAGCAATTATTAACAATTCTGGACTTGGAAAGTAAACTTCCAGATTCATCATAGTTAAAATATATAATAACTTCTAGAAAAATCTAGCCAATGTTAGCACTTAAGTATTTTAACAGCAGTGTTCAAGCTAATAGAATTATAAAGTATTATTTCCAGAGTATGTGTATACTAACTCTTCCTTTTTGAATATTTTATTTTAATTTTCTATCTTGAGTAAATGAAACTTTATTAATTTGGTTGATATTAAAACATTGTCCCCAAAAATCTTTTTTCCCAAACTTTTTCCTGCCCTTAAGACACCCACAAAACACATCTTCGCACTCCAAATATTGTATGTAATTTTAACTTTCCTTATAAAGTCTACTAGTGCTCTATTCTAAAACAGTTCTATTATTAAAGGTTAATGTCCACAAAAATAACATTATGCTACACTTCTTTCGAAAAAAAAAAAAGAATAAAAATGGCATTCAGTGAAAGAGTAGCAAGTGATAGAAACCACAATTTAAACTCAAAATAATACAAAAAGCAAGTAAATAAAATATGGGAGAGGGGTAGAGAAAAGTTCAGATTAAGGATAACAGGTGACAAAAACAGAACACATCATAGAAAGATAGAAGTAAACTGCACTTTATAAGAATATATATATATATATAATATATTTATATAAATATAAGTAAATGTATACATATATAAAATAAATATATATTTATACATAAAATAAGTATATATTATATATAATATAATTGAAATATATGTATAGCATATATTTATTTATAAATATAAAATATATATAAAATAAATCTATATAAATATGTAAAATAAAAATGAAATAAAACACTATATAGTATAGAAGTTCAGAAGTAATCTGAACTTTTTAATACCAGACAAAGTGAATAAAATTTAGGAAATAAGTTTTGTAATAATTTACAAAACTCAAAGGTCCAGGACAAAGTAGGTTTGTAATGATTTTTATTGTTATTGCCAGACATATTATTTTGAAATACTTGATTTTTAGTTTTAAATGGTAAATGTTAAGTGAGTTTGGAGAAATCTTTAGTCCACAGTATTTGGTTATATTAGAAAAACTAGCATAAAAATAAATAGTTTAATAGGGATATGAGAATTTGTATGAATATAAATGAAAGTGATAAAGGTAGATGGTTTGTTTTTCTCTTATACTACATATCTCTATGTGTAACATTTGATCAATAACTAGCATATTGATATATTTAAGCAAATTGTTAGAATTTCTGTTACAGTTACAGTACTGTTTCTGTTATAATTTTATCTCTAGTAAAAATGAATTAATGCCTTGATTTTCCATCTCTAGTCTCTGCCTCTATAAGCATTTTTCTTAATTTTTAAAAATAATATATATATAATTTTTTTTTCACATCTTTGTATTCCCAGAGCTTCTCCCACCACTTCCCCTTCCTGACTGCTCCCACTCATCTCCCCCCTCCCCACCATTTGTGTACTTTAGTTTGGTCATTAGCTTGTTTTGACTTTTCATCCTAGCCTTTTGTTTGTTTTACTTATGTCCCATATATTAGTGAAATCACTTGATTTTTGTCTTTTCTTTCTGACTTTTTTCTGATAAATATCCCAAAACAGACAAATGGATGAAAAAGATGTGGTATATATACCACATAAAACTTCCAGATTTATCATAGTTAAAATATATAATAACTTATAGAAATTTCTAGCCAATGTTAGCACTTAAGTATTTTAACAGCAGTGTTCGAGCTGATAGAATTATAAAGTATTATTTCCAGAGTATGTGTATATTATGTGTGGTATATATACCACATCTTTTTCATCCATTTGTCTGTTATATATTCCATTGTGTATATATTCCATTCCATGTAATATATTCCATTGAGTGTGTATGTGTGTGTGTGTATATATATATATATATATATAGAGAGAGAGAGAGAGGTTTAAAGAGACAGATTTAAAGAATAAATGTATATATCTATATATACACACAATTGAATATTACTGATCAATTAAAAATGATAACAAACTTGATGATTTTGAGATACTAGTATTTTCCTTAATTTTAAATTGCTTCTACAACAAAGGAAGAGTTTTAGCTGTGAAAAGCTATATAGAAGCAACTAAAACACAAATAAATTGTCTTTTCTCATATTTTCAACATTTACTCTATTTTCCCCCCATCATTTTTTATGTCCAACAGATAAATGAGATTATACACAATTGAGTGTGTAACATTTTACATAGGAAATTTTAAAGTAGACTTTTTGTAGTAACCTAACTTTCATATATATACTTATATTTATTGAGATAACATTGGTTTACATCATTTACATCTCATATTTTAATTCCGTTTGGTGATAGCAGCAATGCAAAAAGTAACTTTGCAAAATCCTGAGCTATCCATTTATGTTAAGAGCTATTGCACTCATTATAATATCCACAGCATTCTTGCAGCACTTTTACTAACAAATCTCCTTTAGTCCATGTCAAAGACCTCTTTTCAATAGCTTCATTTGTCAAAGAGTTATTCTATCTTCCAAATGTTTAATGACTTAGTTTCAAACTAAATCTAAGTAATAGTATTATAAGTATTAAAATATTTGCCCATTTTAAGAGTTCAGTTTGGCTTTGGAATTACATAGCAAGACTGCTGGTCAGAGAACCTTGAAGGGGGCTGAAGGAGGCAGGCAAGAGACAGGTTTAAAGAATAAATGTTTGTTTGTTTGTTTGTTTTCTTTAGTTTGGCATAAAAAGGGCCCGGGTAAAGCATCAGGTATCTGTATGAGGAAGGTAATTTGTATGTGGAAGCTTAAGGGCTAATAAAGGGGTTTTTGCCTGCTTTGTAGGCATTTCTCTGATCTAGAAAAAAAGTTAGCAAAAGGATTATTAGTAAAAACCTCTCTTCCCCTCCTGATGATAACATTAGGAGCAGCTCTTCTCAAATTCTGTGGGTAAAAACACTGTGGAGCCAGACAGACCCAAGTCCTTTGTTAAGATAGCGTTGAGAAAATCTCACTTCTAAAGTTTAAATAATTTTCAGTGATATGGAGCAATCTCCCTCAGATAAAATCCAATAAAGTGAATATATGGCAATGCTTCAATTCCATGGATATATACTAGGGAATTGCCATTTTAAGTAGAAGTCAATCAAATAATCAAATCAATACAATATAAGAGAGAGATCTTATTTTAGGAAATGCAAAAATTTGTTTAAATTTTAAAGAAAATGGATATATTTTTAAAGGTATGCAAAGAGGAAGTGACTTACAAAATCAATGTAAAATTTTAAATTACAAAATGAGATAATTCCATGCAAAATAAATCTGTAAACTGAGTCCTTAAGTATTCAGTACACACCTGTATACACTGTTGACTTTGACTAATCATAAACTTCTGGTAAGCATAATTTCCTTCTGAGTCATTCACATTTTCACTTTTATAAGAGCTCTGTGAACCACTGAAAAATTGAGATCACAAATGTTTTACTAAATCACATTATTATGATCATTTATTCTACTTCTATATAACAAAGAATGTTGACTAAATAACACAATCGGAGGTAATGCGAGGTTAAAATAACAAGAAATATCATATATAAAAAGGATTTTTAATAAAAGTGAGCTATATATTTCATTTACTTATTTATTTTCTTATTATACAATGTTGTTTATGTTTCAGATATATTATTCAGATATTTAAAAGTATATAAAGTAGTAATCAGCATTTATAAAGCAGAAAACGTATATAAAAAATAAATTACTAAATGATGTTACCTACCACAAAGTAGATTCCAGAGTTTATAAAACTTAATGAAAAACATAAAATAAAATTTAATTATATTTAATATTTGTATTCAGACCTAAACAAGGTGAATAGCTCAACACTTAGTATGAATTTATAATTGATTCCGCAAATATACATGGTGAAATCTCAGAAGAATACCCCTACGATGCACAATGACTAAAGTATCTTATAAGAGCTCATATCAAATTTAAAAACCAAAGGTTTATAAGTTATTGTGTACACAGACATTTTTTTTAATTCACTGGTATTTCTGTTATACAACTAAGAATCCCCATTTCAGTTCACTGCACCCACTTGCACTCCGCAAAATCTTTTTGAAAAAATTTAACATGAATTATATAATTTATAATATTATATAATGCTTTATTTTCTCAACTACTGCTGAAATTCAACAATTCATCCCATCATTCACATACTGGAAAGAACTTAAAAGATGTATTATGACCTCGAGTCTAGCTATTACCATTTCTTGTGATTGATTCATTTCTGTTCCCTGCCTTTTCTTCCTTTCCAAGTCCAAATAATGGAGAACTAAATTTCCAAGATCTAATCACCTCACAAAATACTATTTATTCAGATTTTAAAATAGCCCCATTTAAACACTGAATGTCAAAAAACCACACAGATTCAGATCATGCTGATCAATATTTATGATTTCTGTCACCATTTTAAGCAAAGTACTACAAGGTACACTTTTTGCATCATACCTAGTCTAAATTCAACAATAATTTCTAAATTTTTGTTTTTCTAAATTTATCTATTAATTTTACTTCCCAAAGATAGTCTTATTCTCCATTTTCCATAGAAATAATTACTATTAAGTATAAAATACTCTGACTTTTTTTTGTTTCTCCTCATACATAATGCACAAGTCTACATCCATCCATCTCAGGAAAAAAAAA